>OMLP01015727.1:28003-40853 GCA_900302685.1 Spondyliosoma cantharus | reverse complement strand
TGGCCATACCCTTACCCCAACCCAACACAAAGATGTTCAATCAATCAATCAATCAATCAATCAATCAGACTTTATTTATAGAGCACTTTTCATACATCGAAATGTAGCACAAAGTGCTTTACAGATTTTAAAACAGCAATAATTAAAAACAACCCCCTCCACACACACACACGTATCCAGCTACTTAAACACAGTAAGTGAAATGAAAGAGTGAGTAATAATAAATAAATAAATAAATGGTAATACATAAAACAGGGCACTAACAACAGGTATTGCGGAAACTGAGGAAACGCTATCATTGATGTATTTCACTGAGGAGACACTAGAGGCAGTAAAATAAAATAAAATAATAAATAAATAAAATTCAGCTAAAAGCCAGCCTAAAAAGGAAGATTAAAAAGTCAAACGGTCAAAAGTCCAGGGTGAGTGTGTATTTTCTGATCAATGGGTCTTTCGATGAGTGAGCTTTCGCTTTCAGGATAAAGAGCTGTTGGACAAGAGGGATTTTCATCCAATTGCAGGATGAATTTTTTTATGGTTTGGGATAATGGGACAATGGAACAATAGGCAGTCCCCACTCAGGGGTCAGCTGAAAAAATCTGCCAGCAATCGGTTCTAGACATGAGAAATGTATTTCTGTCTACCTCCATCTGAAATCAAGAACCCATTGCCACAAAATAAGAATGCATTTGATGGTAAATCTGCTGTTATCACGTGCGTGAATAGAAAACCTGACAGGCGTATCGACAGTAACAAAGTGGGACATATGGCCTGCTGTAATTGTGCATAGTGAAGACTGGCAGATGCATCAGGATATTGAAGATCCTACTGTTTCCCCAACTTCTCCCGTCTTTCCTCCTCCCCCTCTCCTCTCTTACTCATTACCACAGTTAATTAAGGATCTGTCAGACTACGTCTTTCTCCTCTCCCCCTCTCCCTCATTTTTTTTTCCTTATCATCCCTGTTGCTCCTCGTCTCCTTCCATGTGAAATCACTGGAGTGGAATCATTGTCCAATTCGCTCTCCCCTCACTTCATCTCCCCCTGTCTGCTCCCTTTTTTTTGTCCCCCCATGATTAAGCGGTTCACTGCCCAAGGTGGTACATCCATTGGTCTACTAAAAGACAGGGTCATTAACACCAGCGAACTCTATCTACAGAGAGGTGAGAGTCGTTAGCTGTCTGCAAAAAAGTAGGAAGCGGAGAAGCTCATACTGAAATATGAATTATCAGTGAAGATAGCCTGAGGTAATATTGGATTTTAATGCCAGTGGTGATGGCAGGTTTTTGGAATGGAGGTACTTATAGCCAGAATTTGCAAATGTGACTTGCCATAACAGACAAAAAATCCAGGCATATAAATTAAGTAAAATAAAATAGTAAACTGATGTTTGCTTTTAAAGAATACATGATTTATGAACAAAAGCATTTCATCCTCAGGTTAGACAGCAATTATTCTAGGTTTACATGACTCTCTGAAGGTGTTGTAGTTACGGCAAGGTGAAGAGTTTTCACAACCTAAATGAAACACATGTATTCAACTGGGACAGGGGAATTATAAAGATGAAATGTCACAAATGAACTGGTTAACATCTAGCAGTAACAGTTTTGATTGTCACAGTAGATTCCACTCAGAAACTTGCCAGTAAACAACGGAGACACTGCCAGGAGGCTGGTGCTCCTGCAGTAACATTAGAACCGATGATGATAATCAAGAGAAATGTTTTCATCTATAGTGTTTTATGGCCTTAACATTGCATATTTGCATTTATCTAAACACTGCCTCAATTTATGGAAGTGGAGAGTATACTAACAACTATATTTCTCCAGTACATTTGTGATATCGCAGCCTTGTGAAGGCAGTGTCTCTGCCTGCTGACCTCTCAGCAGCTCAGTCATGAAAAGAGACATAAATAGTAATGTGATAAATGAAAAACGAGAGCTCAAGCATTCAAACCCTGGATTCTTTCTCAGCTCTCCACAGCTGACCAATCACAGTGTGAAGTGGGTGTGAATGTCAGATCACTGGTTACAGAAAGTTACATAAATTGTCCGATGCGGCCCCTCCTAATCCAACATTGTATTCTGTGGTATACTGCCAGTTTAAAAGTCTTCAGTAAAAGATGCCTTAAAGAGTCATTGTGTAACAGGCCTTTAGAGTTTTAAATTATGTGCCAGTCCTCCCCGTTAACTTCTGTGAATAGCAGATCCATGGCCATGTAACTTTCGTTGTCATGTTAACTAAAATTAACATATAATAGTCTAAATTTGTTTAGGTTTGTGCAACAAAACTACTTTGTTAGGCTTTGGAAAAGATGGCGATATCTACACAATGTAAATAAAATACATTACGTCCACATATGAACGCAAGTTAAAACAAGGCAACAACTTTTGGTTCAATACAGGAAACAAAAACCTTTTTCACTCTGGTGAAAGTTCTGTATTTCCAACCCCTCACCCAATGTGGACACTCTCACTCTTCAAACTATGTCTCCTGACATTTTAAGGCTTGGTATTTTGAGGCATGTGTTTTCCACAGAACATAATGGGTAAGCACGCACAATTAGACATGGTGAATTTACTGGCTGCAGTTCTAAAGTCTAAGGTCATTTGCTAGGTATGCTTATTGAAGTGACTTTGCTGCTTTAGCTGTGAGGCTAGGCATGGTGAGAAGAAGTGGGTTTCTCTTCCTGGCAACCCATTCTCATGAATAAACAACTGACTGGATTGATTGCCAGGAACTACAAAATGTCATGTATCCTAAAAACAACATGACTATTGCAGCATAATAGCAGAAGAAAATACTTGGTTAGGTTTAGACACTGAAACCACTTGGTCAGGTTTAGACACTGAAACTACTTGGTCAGGTTTAGACACTGAAACCACTTGGTCAGGTTTAGACACTGAAACTACTTGGTCAGGTTTAGGCACTGAGACTACTTGGTTAGGCATAGACACTGAAACTACTTGGTTAGGTTTAGGTATTGAAACTACTTGATCAAGTTAAGACACTGAAAGTACTTGGTTAGGTTTAGGTATTGAAACTACTTGATCAAGTTAAGACACTGAAACTACTTGGTCAGGTTTAGACACTGAAACTACTTGGTCAGGTTTAGGCACTGAGACTACTTGGCTAGGCATAGACACTGAAACTACTTGGTTAGGTTTAGGTATTGAAACTACTTGATCAAGTTAAGACACTGAAAGTACTTGGTAGGTTTCGGAAAACGTTGTGGTTTGGGTTAAAATAACAAGATTACTTCTGTTACTTAAGTTTGAAACGTACCAACGTTATATAAGTAACTTATGTTCGGTTAAGTACACTTACATAACTCCCCTATGTTAAAGTTAAAAGAACTCACAGTTGACTTTTGGTTTCACACTGGACATGAAACAGCAGTCAGTCACCAGCATTGAAGTCCTGTTTAACCTTAGCGTCCTTCCCTGACCTCCTCCCTATACGCACCGTTCCCTCTTTATAGTACTCCACCACACTTACTCCATTGCTGCTCTAATAATTTATACGGCCACTACAGGACGCTGCCTAACAAGAAATGTTAAATGTGGGTCGTAATTAGCTGCCTTCGTCATTAACTTACAGTATTTCGTTTTTTCTGATGAGGACGGGCTGGTTCCGGGAATACACTTTCAGCAAGTTGAGAAGTTCAGTTGCTATATGGGCTTTTTTTTTTTTTTTAATTGGTGATAATGTTCACATAACCAGTACAGACAGAACAACAAAAGCAATAATAACAAACAGTTAAACATAACATGGTCGGTCAGTGTCCAGAGGCAGTGATTATAGTGATTAAGTAGTGTACACAGTATGTGTTTAAGTATGTTTGGATATTTGTACAAGTGGCAGTGTGATGTATTAGTGTGCAGTCGGGAGTATGGCCTCTGAGTGGTGGGAAGAGTAAAGGAGAAAAGAGGTGAGAGAGAAAGAGAGACATACCGCGAGAGGGGAGAATGGGAGAAAAAGAGACACAAAAACATAAAAATACATACATATATACACATACATATGCACACATATATACATGCACATAAACACATGTATAAGGATTGGGGTGATTAAAGTCATATTCAGTATAATAATGATAACTATGATTATAATAATGATGATAAAATATTATTATGATATGATAAAATTATTTTATGATTATCATATGCTAGGCACATACTCTCACACAGTTTTGCAGCAGATCATGACTTCAACATGGCCCAGTGAAACAATAATGATACAGCTGGATGTGATTCTACAAGGATAAAGGCTGAGATGTGCCAACTTTAATTCTCTAGAATGAGTCGAAAATTCTAGATTGGCAACCTGACTCAGAACCTTGTCTTTCACATGCACTGTGTACGGTTTTTCATGCCTTATGACAAAAATAATGGACATGTATAGATTTAGGAGGATCGTGTTAGAGCTAACCTTGCACTGCAATAGTTGAGAGCAACTGTTATGCTATTTCAGCACCGAACAACCCTGATTATGTGTTTACGGCACATTAGGAGCTCCTAAAAGTAGGTTTCACAGCAGATTTCATAGATTGACAGCAAAACACACCCGAGGGAGTTCTCTCCTCAGCAGATTTAAGCAGATTGAAGATTACATTTAATCTAAAATGACTCCTCCGCTCTCCTGCCTAGAACGAGGAGGTTGACGTCAATCTGAATAATAAAATCATCCTGAATAAACACCTGTCATGTCAACGACTCGTACTCTTTTGAGCGTCTCCGCGCACGTGCCGCATAATAACTCTCCCGCCGGCCTGACGCTGCAGCGCTCGTATCGCCAGAGGCGGTGTGACTCCCAGTTTTCTATCTACACCATCAGGCAAAATGGCAGATGTTGACCTGCGATTGAGAGGTCGTCGCAAGACATTTTCCCTAATCTCATTACATCGCTACAGACAGGAGGGAGGAGGAGACGCAGAGAGAGGGTGAAGGAAAGAAAAGAAGGGTCATTAAAAGGAGGGAGAGAGAAAGGTCAGAGTGTTTGTGTTTCAGACAGTACACTACAGGTTTGTGCAACAAAGAAGTGTTGGGACTTGGGACTTTTTGCCAGACTGAAAGCCGCAACACACACACACACACACACACGCAGAGCAACCACACGGATCAGTGGTGGTAATCAGCTGCTAGGACACATTCTTGTCTCCTAGACACTCACTTATCATCTCTCTCCCACACACACTCTGTGTCACCCTTTGCAGCCAGTGAAAGGAAGAATAACATTGGAAGAGGAAGGAAAGGTAGCGGGAGGGGAGAAAAACAGGACTTCAGGGAACAAGCAAATGTGAAACCTGTGTGTTTGTTTCTATTGAACCTTTACTCAACCAGGTAGCTTCCCCCTGAGAAAAACACCTGATGGCAGCATGAAACGTTGCAGAGATGACAAAACAAAATTAGGTAAACAGATGAAACAAGAACTGTATAATTTAACTAGGAATAGGGACAACTAACACCGAAATTTAGCTTTACATTTTATGAAGACTTAAATTCCTTTAATTGATTTTTCTTTTGCAGACAGTTCCAAGTGCATAGACAAGGAGCGCTTGCTTTCCCACCTCTGTCTGTACAGTAGAGACAGACAACATATTATAATCTGTTAGCGGAGATATTACAAAAGTTGTTGTCTCCAGTGGATGCTGTGTATCCCTCTTGGAGCCAACAAGTCATCCAACCAAAACAGCTAAACAGATCATTTCCTCATTGCCTTCCAAAACAGCCCATATGGGCTTTTCTGATCTAATGCCTCTCCTGGCAGGATGACAGTGTGTGTCTGTGCTTTTTAGCAGCACTGGATAGCTGATAGCATACAGACAGACAGAAAATGGGAGAAGAGAGAGAAACAAGACTGTCAACATTGGACAGTTCTGCAAGCAGCAGTGGCTGCAATGTAATCCCTCGGGGCGACTCATTTATGTCCACTGAAAGTAGCTGTTTTTGTTACTGACAGGCTGTACTCTGGTTTCAAGGCTGATAACTTTTCAAAAATGATTCCTCAGGAGATAGACCTTTTTTATGACCAGAAACACAAGACTGGCTCAAGGAGAGGTCTCACTCTGAAATGTCACGAGAGGTGAGCTGTTGCAGGAAGACGCTGGTGGAAATGTGAGTCAGAGTTGGGAGTTTACCCAGCGCAACCGCCAGCAAGACATTTTGTCCAAAGTCATGGTTGACTATTTCATTGATATTAAGATAAGGCAAGAAGTGCAACAACAACTCACCTCGTGTGATTTCAGAATAAGACTTATCCACGAATGAGATGAATGGTGACACAAAGGATTTTATTTATTAACAAAGAGGTTTCTCTCTGTAATAATGCTTTCATACTTTCAACCAGAATAACAACCTCAGTCAGTCAGTGGCAGAAACATGCACTTTAATTTCCACTGTGACATCACAGTTGGTTATGATTGTTCCACTGTGACATCATAGCTACACTGTTTGGTCAACAGTGACATCACAGTTGGTTATGATTGTTCCACTGTGACATCATAGCTACACTGTTTGGTCAACAGTGACATCACAGTTGGTTATGATTGTTCCTGTGTGACATCAAGGCCGCACTGTGATGATTGCAATGTAGCAATTGCAACTGGCTGACAGCTGGGTCAATTCCAAAAGTTTAGGTTAGTATGAATCATTTTACACAGTAAAACATGTAAATATAGAGCCCAAGTTTAATAAAATACTGAGATTGTGGTTACAGTTAATAAAAATGTAAAGTTTAATTGCAGGTTTCCAACATGCAACAAATCCTTCAAGAATACATCACTTTTTTTGTGTACCACACACAGTATAGCACATTCTACCTCCTGCATTTGCATTGAACATTGTTAATGGACACAATGTGTGAGGTGGGGAATTGCACAATATGTTACATAAACCTGAGGATGCTGTGCTGGCTGTAGCTCTCTAACCCGTGTTCCACCAGGACAACCTCATATAAATGGACTGATCATCTTCCTGTCTAGTTAAGTTAAGGGAAATTAAATAGGTTTTTTGAAGGCTAAAGATGGTGGTCATAGTTGGAAAACATATTTCATATGTGTGTAAATAAATATCAGGCACAAAAAGTTTTGGATCCGGTCCCGTAGACCAACTTAGATGGCCGCTATGACACAGCTGAAATGGCTGCAATTTAATTCTTGAGGGCAACTTCGACCTGTCAAATTAAATCCACTAAGTGCTTGTTTTTTCCCACTGACAGGCTGAAATTGTTACATAAAGTGTCTGACAGTATTACAAAAAGGGTGAAATCCTCTCGCAGAATACACCAGACCACCATTTAGCAAAACTTTTCTTATAGTTGCAAGCAACACACTAACAACAACTCACAAAAACCATCTTGGTTAGTTTTTTCACCATTCCAACAATCACCAACTCTGGTTTGGTTGAAATAAACGCTCAGTTAACTGTGTGAGATGCAATAATATTGTGAGAGAATTGAGATGGAGCGCTAGAAGCAGTGGGGGAAAAAACTGCACAGAGCCAGATCTTCATGACCAATTCTGAAATGCTATCTATTCATATCATTAAGACACCATAACATGACAACATATTGCCAAGGTAACAAAATACGATAAGATAAGAAAAACATTAACATATGTTGTTTCAAGTGTGTCATTTTGACTGATCAGTAACATTTTTATTTGATTGTTTTTTTTATATATGCAATCATAGCGTCCAGTCAGAGGCTATAAAAACCATTACATGTGACTTTTAAAAAATTCTGACTTTGTGAGTGTCAAGAGAGAATGGGAAAGGAGGATGGAAGAAAGAGGAAAAGGGAGGGAGTATGGGCCGGAAGGAGGCGGGCGGAGGAGCCGTCCTTGGTGTGGAGCGCGGAAAGGTCAATTAGACAGTTTACAGGCCGCCACCGCGCAGAATTACACACCAAACGCGCGCAAACCTCATACGCACACCGAGGCATGAATGGAGGTTTGAATTTCATTATCAGGCTGCCAACTTGCCCATCAATTAGCGTGAATAAGATTGTATCACCTCTCACTGAGGGAACAGGCCTGAAATCGCAGCCACAAGCTGCGATCCCCACATTTTGTATCATCCAGGACTGCCCTTATTATAACAACAGCACATTGTAAAAAACATCCTTATATACAAACCGTTTTCCATCACTTGTGATGCAAAAATCAGCCCGTGAAGCGAAGAACCCACACTTTTTCTTGACAGATGGATTTATTTGAGAGGAAATTCAATTAAATGAAGTGAAGCAGCATACAAACTGCAGAAATATGTAGTTTCAATACAATAAGTAGTTAAAAGAGGAGTCGAAGTACAACATAGAACAGGAAAGTGTTGAGATTAATGGTGGGTTAGTGACAGAGGACAGGAGAGATGAAAGAGAGAAGAGAGGGATGAGAGGATGAGGACCGGCTCGATGGGTTGTCTCCCGTGGCAACCCTCTGTTGCCATTGAAGCCACACACACACACAGCCATGAATATTCATAGAAGTGAAAGGGAGAGAGGTTCATACTATATTCATGCCATTTTCAATAAAGCATATTTCAATTAGGGGGCGAGAGATTCATTTTATATCAATTAATGCGGTTTCAATAATACATATTTGAATTAGAACGGGGAGCTAGGAAGGAGAGACAGGCAGACAAAGTGAAGAAAGGAGGAGAAGATGTTGCTATAATACTTAGATGAGATGAGAGTTAGATGAGAAGACTGAGGCCCTTCTCATGTCTACACGGTAAATATAAAGCTACAGCCAACAGCGGGTAGCTTTGCGTAGCACACAGACTGGAAGAAACAGGTTAACAGCTAGCTAGGCTCTGTCAAAAATCAATAAGACCTTCACATAACCCACTGTAAAACCGCAACTACTTAATTTTTTACCACTTGGTTTACATATGAATTCCACAAACAATAAAAAACGTGCTAATTATTGAGCTTTGGAGGTGATGGTTGGAGGATTTTGTCGCCTTTAGACAAAGCAGACAAGCCGTTTCCCCCCATTTCCAGTCATTTAATTGAGCTAAGCTAATATCAGCTAGCTTCATATTTATCAGACTTGACTGTGACATCAATCTCCTCGTCGAATTCTCTGCAAAATCAAAATGTCAGACTATTCCCTTAAAGGTCCTGTATGTGAGAAAAGTTGATTTTTGAGTCTCATTCCCAAATCATCCAATACCGACGCATCAGGGTGGCGGCCGGCCCGACTTACAATCCCAATGCGTCAGTGTTTGACGAGTTGATAAAGAGCCTCAAAAATCAACTCTGACTGGTTCTGCTGATGGTATCCTCCATGATTTCAGCCATTTACCTCCCATACTGATAAATAGTTCTGTAAGTTCATCCTGAAACTGTTGGTTTTATGTGGTTATCTGTGTCTCTCTCCGAGTGAATAATGTCCACCTTGGATTGAAGGACACACACACACACACACACATACACTCATCGTGGTATCCAAGAAGTGTGTGTTGCAGTGGTCCTGCAGGATGATGGACGTTTACCTTGTGCTAGAGATTATGTCACTCCCAACGAGAGGCCCTGGCTGACCTTGAATAATCAGACTGCAACACATTTTTCCTCCTTTCTGTGATAACTCAGTCTCAGTTTTCTTCTTCTACCATTTCCTCATTCCCTCCCTTACTTTTGTCTGACATTCACAGAGAAAGATACTATCAGAAGGCACGCTTTTTTGTGTTTCTGTCTGATTAACAACTTTGAAGGCTGTCTGTCTTTTCACTTGACAAGCAACTCGGGCTCTGCATACAAATAATATGGCTTTAGACTTTCATATTGTATGCGGTGCACACGCCAAAGTCCAATTTTGTGTGCAAGTGATATGCCAATCGTTCCTGTTACCTTCTGTGGAGAGCAGATCAACAGTCCAATACACATGATTATGATACACATGTCCAATACACACATGGTTAGGTTCGGGCACTAACACTGCTTGGTTAAGTTTAGGCCCTGAAACACTTTAGTTAAGTCTAGGCAAGTTTAGGTTGAGGTAAAAAATCATTTGGCTGAAAATAACTATGTGACTCCTGTAACCTACATCACAAATTTACCTACTTGCGAGTAATTTATATTATGTACAGTACGGATGCAACTTAACTACATTAGTGAGTTAAAAAACAAGTTAAAACAGGTCAACATCGAGTCTTGGTTTCACATTGGACAGAAACACCAGTCCCCTGGAGGAATGTTTGTTTGTCCCAGCACTCCACCCTCATTGTACCTTCTTGCTCTTTATGCAATGCCATCTGACATATCTTATGTGTGGTATTTTGACACATCCGTTTTCCGTTGAACTAAATGGGGAGGATTGCCGTAGTCACATCACCTTCAAATCATGTTATTTGTACGCAGATTAAAGTGACCGGAATGTGACTGTACCTTGTTAAACAAGAACAGTAATAAAACTGTCATGGTAGATCAACAGCACATACTGTAGTTGGAGAGGTAATACCAAAAATAATGCTTATATAAACCCAAATCAAATAATAATGGATGCTATTGTTAATGGATTTTGCAAGTAACAACAGATTGTAAAACCATGTCAGCTCAAAAGGAATCAATAATTCACTACAGTTGAAATCATTATATAACCATGCAGAACATTATTGGAGGCTTTGCTGTCATACAATAAGACAAAGGGTAGGAAATAATTCTCTGCAGCAACAATTTCTCTCAGTTAAAATGACATTTGTGTCATTAAGAGACAAAGTCCTGGGGCTTTTCTCTCTCAGCTAACAGATGAAATATGGAAGTGTTAGCCATGATGGGATCATCTGAATTTCTTGTTTCCTTTGTAAGACAGCATAAAGTGAGTCTGTATCAGTCTGACTTAGAACATGAATATTTCATATACCAGCACCACAATATTTCCCTCAACAAATCACATGTTCAGATATTGTAGAAAGGGAGAATTATATAGGTTTAAATTGTTAATGCAGATATGATCAGAGCCTTAAAGATCCTATACAGTCATGTTTTATACATCAAATAATTGATCAAACACATTTGATATTTACGGAAAAATCTCGATGATTACATTACATACGTAGCTTCCGTTCCAGGCCACAAGAACCAATGAGAGAGGGCGGCATCCCAGAGCAGCTGACGGTGCCGCCATGCAATGGTAAACATTCTAAGCCTAGAAGCCAACATTAACTAGCATATTGCTGTTGACAGAAAGTTAAGATCTCGCCTGCAGTTCTTAGAAAACTTAATAGAAAAATCAAAAACTTTTTTTTCTCGCTGCAACACGTTACAACGGCAAGTTTTTGCACCATGCTAATCTTCATTGTGTTTATGTCTGCTTCCCCATGAGATCAGCAATTTCGCACCATTTGACTCTTCTTTGGGTCCTCAGCAACAAACCTTCCATGTTTGAAGAGGGTCAGATAAAAGGTTCTGGAGATATGTAAATAACAGACGGACAGACAGACCGATAGACAGACAGATGGACAAACGATATATGTAAATATTGATCATTCTATAGTATTACTGCTTAACGAATGGTGTCTTTCACTTCATTGTGAGGTCCTTTGTCAGTGTTAGAGTGCATTTCAAGTTTAATTTTACACCAGATTGGCTTCCTTCGTGATGGCAAAAAACCAGCTCATATGCATCTCAAATTCAGATATGAGGTGGAAACTTTCCCTCTCCACCAGATGAAATAAATAAGTGTCAAACATGTCTCTCCCATCATTCTGCACCGTGAATTTTAACCATCACGATAAGCAAAACTTATTTTTGAACCGGAGGGGGACTTTAATACCTGGACACGAAGACCTGCCTGAACTTGGGTGCTTGTGTCAAGTCTAGTTTTATAATTTATCATTCATATTCCTCAATTAATGGAGTATGACAAAAACAACCGAGGGTTTACAGCTTATTTCTACCCAGGGGAACCAGGCAGGTTAATTCGGCCAAGCTCTTGCCCCAAACTGTTTTTCAGTGTGCAGCTGTTTGGTTAATTAGATGTTGCTCACATTGTGGGTTTATGAAGTCAATTTTCAATAATGTTCTGTCATGTAAGCCAAATTAGCCACCATTTAAAAGCCCATGAGCCAGACTGAAGTCATACCCTTTCAAAAAATGATCAATCTTCATTGTGAATTAGATCAGTTTAAAGGTAAATAGCCACGAGATTTCACTTATTCTCATGCTGAAAGATTATCATATCTATTGACCTGCTTGAATTGTTGTCTGTCATTTCCTTTAGTGCTTTTTACAGCATTTTCATCTTCTCTCTCTATCTCTCTCTCTCTCTCTCTCTCCCTCGCTCGCGCGCTCGGCGGCGCTTCAGAGGGGCACAAGCGCGCGCGCGCTCACAGCTCTCCGTCTCTGTGTTTTAATGACAAGCCGCTCCGTCCAATCAGAGAGCAGGATGCGCCTTTAAACTGCAATCCTGGCCAATCGCCGCGCGGGGGAGGCGGCCCTCATGCAAATGTGTTGGCAAGGGAGACGCAGCGGTTCATTCATCTTCTTCCAGAGAGAGAGGTGAGTTAACGCGAAGGTTATTTTACATGAGGGAGGAACTGCCGGGGACCAAAACACTGCCGAGAGATTAGCTGCAAAGCAGAGAACACGCTCTTGGTTTGTGTTTGTGAGGAGCTTATTCTTCTTCCCAACATTACAGGGTGAGTGGAGGACATTTTTTAATGTGTACATGGTCTGTTTGTGCCCTCATGTTAATGTGTACAAGTGTTGGTGAGAATGTGTCAGATATCCCTCTGCTTACCTCTAATGCCTAACTAAGAGGAGCAATTTGGTGATGTTAAAGGAAGTCATGGACATTATTTTGCTGGTGTGTCCTGACCAGGAGGGGGGGGGGGGGGGGGAACAATTAA
>OMLP01015727.1:7094-27983 GCA_900302685.1 Spondyliosoma cantharus | reverse complement strand
TGTCAGTGTCACTTATTCAGCACTTCAAATGAGTCAAGTGAAGGTTTCAGTGATACTGAGCTGTCTTATGGAGCCGTCAGGGGGTTCAGTGTCTTGCTCAAGGACACTTTGGGCTGTGGAGATAACTGAACCTGAGGCCATGGACATGGGGCACTTAGTTGACCATGTTTGCCACGGTGGTGGCAATGTTGTCACGCCTGCGTTGCTCTTTCATGTGTTACATGTGGTGAGTCATTGTTAGAGAACAGTCTTCACATCTTGGACGGAACCCCAAAGTGTTTGCTTCCGCTCGGGGTCTGAAAATGCAGCAAGTCGAGTGCGAGAATGTCCTTCATGCCGTGGGCGCAATCGATGGATGAACAAAACCGGGCTACCTGTGTGTCGCACCACTGACACTGGACTCCAGCACATTAAGAGCATAAATGAGCATAATGCAAGCATGTCAGTTGAATCAAATACAGGTTGTTTTTTTTTTTTCCTGCTCATGACAGTGCTCGAAGAGTGCAGGTGTAAGATATGAATGCCTCCCGAGTGGCTGGTAGTTGCGCGAACTGTAATAAGTGCAAACAGATGAATAGCCAAAGAGCAAAAGAAGCCATCAGGCGCACGTCTCACTGTTTTGGCTTTTCAGTTTGAACGGTGCGAGTGAAGAGAGGAGCCACAGCAGGCTGAACATGTGGTTCAATTCTATCTGCATAGAAGCAGGTCCCGCGCAATCAATAGCACCAGCTTCCAATGTGTGCTGTGTGTGTTAGCGCGTGTGTGTGTGTGTGTTTGAGCTTGTTCACATTACCGGTGGCCTTCATGTGGCATCATAGGGTCATCTCAGATGAGTTATTGCATCATAGTCGCTGGCCGTGTGTGTCAACTATCTGTACGCCCTGCTGGGTCTATACATAATGTAGCGTCATTGATTCATTGTGTTTACATACAATGAGAAAGGCAGCACAGCTATGTTTGGTAGGAATGGAAAGACGCAAACGCATGCACGCACACCCGAGTTGAGCACGTCCACGACAGACAGCTGGTGGCAGTGACAGCTCAGTTTGGCTCTGGAGCCCTTTTGCTGCCAGGCTTTGAGTGAGCAGGAGCAGAGCCTTGGTGCATGATGGGTCTCAGTGCTGAAGGGTTCACGTTTGCCTCTTTGTCACATTTCGAAGCTCTGCTGTTTTGGAAATTCATCCACGTTAACTTGCGACACAGTCTCTCAACACAGATACAATCCTGTGCTGTGGCGGCATGATTGTTTGTCAAGTCTTTTGTCGAGGCCAAAACATACAGCCGGCTCTGCTGCTTTGTTTCTACTGCAACACACTTTTAGGGTGCCTTCAGACTCACTTGGTCCACACTTTGTACAAACAAACCAGGAGGAGTAAATATGAAGTTATACAGACTGGCATAACTCATTCATCGGACAGTTTCGGCGTTCCTGCATCATTAGCTCATCATCATCGCCCACTCTGCAGCAGTTTATGCAGCACTTCAATGCTTCTGATTTATGTGTTTTGCTGTCACAAAGAGCTCGCAAATAGATAATTATCAGAATTGCTAGCAATATTAGAGCGCAAATCGACCACATGCTATGACTTAAAAAATGGGCTGTATGCAGCTATTAACACAAAGCCAAATTGCTTTCTGTCTGCAATCTGTCAATAAACACAGAGAAGAGTAAGGAGTGCAGACGGCTGTTGTCGCACTAAAGACATCAAACTGCTACAGCCGTGAAGAGCCACGCAGTGTACACTACATGATGCCGCTGTAGACAACATTTCATTTGCAGATTTAAAGAAAGACAACACGATGGTAATTTGCAATACATGTTCTGCAAGGGTTCAGAGAGGAGGGAAGAAGTACGAGTTCAACACAACAAATCTTGTCAGAGCTATGGAATATTAAATCAACTTTTTGCTCATCTTTACCTACCCTGCATGAACTTAGAAATTAGGAACTTTTTTTACGATGCAAAAATGTGTAATTATTGGTTATCTTATTGGTTTGGGCCAGCAGAAGGAGGTCATTATTGGTTATCCATCTGCTTGATCGAAAATCCATGTAGTGCATCTGCACTACGCAGGGCTTATTTCTGTGGGAGTGCTGCCACACACTTAAATGAACTATAAAGAATGGATTAAGTACACGGAGAAGAATACAGCATGGGGTTAGTGTTTTTAACAGCTTCTGACGTGTTAATAAGGGAAAATATCCGCGCTGACTTAAATACATATTACATAAATACACGGCTTGGCTCCAGCAGATGGATATGTTAGTTATTTAGCTTTTGAAATTGTACTAAAATGAAATATCTATTATCATAAATCTTGCGGTTGGTCCGCTTGTTTTTGCAACAGAGTCCGCTTGGAAGCGAAACAAGACAAGTATTTTCAAGCAGCCTCGGTCTGGTAATTTGTTCTGCTCCAGGGTTCGATTGACAGCTTGTACACCAGCCAAGCAAACCAACCCACCCAAAAAAAACCAAAAAAAAAACGCACTATCCAGGAAACTGCACCAGGATCTGTTAAAACCAAACCAAACAGGTCAGGTGTGAAAGCACTCTTACGCTCTCAGCAGACAGTGTAGAGTTCTCAAGAGTCAGCCTGCCTGAAGTGGTGCTTATCCCATGAGTGAACTATTACAATGTCACAATTAATATCTTCCAGTACCATCTCCTCCAAAGTATCTCTAAAATCATCACTTATAATGCGTTGCTGTAATCCCCTTAAGTACCCAATAAATAATGTTTCCTCCATGTGAATTGCACGACTGTTTAAATACCCTGTATAGTTGAGACTGACTTTTACATCACATCATATAGAAATCATCAAAAACATGGAAAACGTTGATTGTTGTAATTTAGTATTAGTCCATGTGTGAAAAGACATGTCAATCATTTTGGGAGTGACCTCATGTCCCAGTTCTCTGCCTTAGAGTTTGGTGTTGGAGCTACTGTACCCTTCGTTTTTATTTATATCTTGTGTTGTACAGAAGAGCGTAGACTGCTAGACTCATTGTTAGCTCCACTCTCTAAGTACACTAAATACACTGTGTTGAGGGGTAATCCAAATAAAGATGACGGAGCCTTCACTAATATGTCTTAGTGTTTTCTCATTGACCTATACTTTAAGACTTTGTGTAAACACAGGCTCCCATTGCTCTTATCTCCTTTATTCAAAACAGTTCATTTTATTGTATATTCTCAATAAATCTGTATAGGATTAACAAAAGTTCCTGCTCAGTGGTGAACATTGTTTAGCTTTACAGCTTCTACAGCCATCCACTGCAGGCTAATGGATGATTTCGGTGTTCTCATCACACAAGATGAGCAGCTGGCTGGTCCTGAAGATGAACTAGGTGGGTTTCCTGGATTTTGCGGTTATATTAAGACATAGTCATCGCTCCCTGTTATTTGCGACATCAGAAGCCTCAGTTACACATAACGGCTGAGTGACAGATCAGTGGATGGGAAAACACATGATTACTGCTACTTTCCTCTACTCTGGAAAGACCTATTGATCCATATTCTGTACAGTACGATAACATTAGCTTGGAGCAACGTGTTACGCTACAGTTTCCGGCCCGCCTCGGAGCATGTGTGTGATGCTTTGTTTTTTTCCGGTGTCTTCTACCTCTCTTTCAGTTAACAGCAGCAGATGAATGATGCGACGACACCCACAACCTCCCCCCATTTATTTTATCTCTTTCTTTCCTTACCTCTGTATCACTTCCATTTTGTCGTGAGCCCGTGGCCGGGTGTACTATGAATCTGTCTCATGCATCACTGCCTCATTGTGTGCGTGTGCTTGTGTGTGTGTGTGTATTTGTAGGAAGGTGGCTCGCATGAGCTGCTCCATGTGTATGTCTCTTGACTGATTGATTCATCCATTCCTGTCAAATGCTTTATTACCCAAAGAGACATATGTTGGAATGTGTGTGTGTGTGTGTGTGTGTGTGTGTGAGATGGGCCAGCTTATAGTGGTTGAGCAACAACAAAAGGAATGTTGAGCGAAGGAGTTTGGCATCACCAGTGGATAACTAATGAACACCCACAGTTACCCACAGTACTCCTTTGATAGTGTCCACAAGAGGCTTCACAGATACAATGTCGTACAATGGAAAGGTAAAGTACACCAGAAACTGTGCTGAGGGACTGATCTCAGAAGTGAGACAAAACATTTTAAAGGAACAGTTCACCCATAAATCTTAAATGAATTCATTATCTACTCACTCGAATGCGGATGGAAAGTCAAGTGAAGTTTTGCACAGTTTCTTCAATTTATTATTTATTAGGTTACGCTTTGTATAGGTTTAAGAGACATTTGAAATACAGAAATAGGTGGAGAAACAGGCAGAATTGTGCTGCAGATGTTTTTTTTTTTAATTAAAACTGAAAATAAAATGCACAGGATTACAGTGGTTAGCACGTGTGCCTTCCAGCTAGAAAGTCAAGGCTCTGAAATCTGTGTAGGTTTCTTCTAGGGGTATAACAAAATCCTGGGTTTGGTATGCACCTCTTGCTATACCTTTTAGGTATACCTAGGGAGGGAGGGAAAGAAAATGCTGAAAATATATATTTTTTTCATTTATTTATTTATTTTTTATGTAGCAGTAGCTCATTGGCCCCAAGTATCACTTTGCAGTTAAGGTACTCTAATACTGGCATATTGTCAAGGGAAAATTGAATAACAGAAACAATGTCCTCAGTGATCTCCCATACCATTAGTTAATAATAGCATTGCTTTGGCATGACCAGAACCTGCAGTGAGAGGCTGCCTGAGTGCTGTGGGGAAGAAGGACTCACCTTCATTGTACCATTCAGTCAATGCTGTCGTAAATGACATGCTTGAAGATGGAAGTCTTCACAGACCTACCTGACACAAAGCTTTTTCCATTTTCACTGTAACTGAGCAACCATAACCCTCCAGTACAGTGCATCAAAATGTTGCTGGAGAATCCTCCAGCTCTGGTCTCTCTTGTTTTGTCTGCCACAAAGATGGCAGTTACACTACACAAGCTTGGCCAAGCCAACTAGCATGCTACAGCTGATTCTTTCACATGCGAGGACTAAACATTAACAGATTGTTTTGACAGTAAGTGTTTGGATCACAGGGTGTATTGAGTCAAGGAAGTCGCATACTGAACCTTACGTCCTGTAACAAGCAGGATGGATACTTGTACTGTTGCAGTGCTCCAGTCTCCTCCCACAGTTCAAACCCATACAGGTTAGACAAACTGATGATGTTAAAATTGTCCAAAGGTGGGAATGTGAGTGTGAAGTCTATCTGTACTGTAAGTGACAACCTGTCAGGGTTGGAAACAGGAGTGTTAAACCTGCCTTTGTAGAATTTAAAATGTTTCATCCAAAAGATAACACTCTGTATACTGGGGTTTCCTTCTTAAACAAATCTGAGGCTAATCTGTAGGTGACCTGGGGGATGGTCATGCTTTTTATTTTTTCACACTGTACACTGTGTACTCCTTTTGATGTTTTTTTTTTTGCATATTAAAATGTTTTCGAAAGCAAAGTCCCTCCAGCTTTTTCCTTTTACATTTATTACCTAAACCTCTGTACAAAGACAGCCAACAGATGACTGAGATGAGCCTCTCTGATGCTATGTTAAGAGAGTAAGTCAGCTGCAGCAGTTTTCATTTAAATTTGTACTAAACAAACACTCAAAGTGTCACTGTACGGAAATGTGGATGTGAGTTAATAAACTTTCACCAGAAGATAAGTGGAAGAAGTCAGGGCTAGTGTTTGTTGAGTGCCAAATCTAGATCCAAAACAAGCAGAGACGCTGCCAAAGTTATCTCAAGGTTGAAGACACGTTTTTTTTATATACGCAGTGAAAAGAAATGAACTCTAACTCTACCTCGAACAGAGTTTTGTGCTACACTTCTTTTGTCAATCAGCCAGTTAGGGAAATGGAATATGATATACAATAATATAACTCATCTGCACTCCTATACAACAACGTATCCACTAGATTATTAAACCATATCGTTTAGTGCTTCTGCCATATGTAGTATGCAGTGTAATGTATACATACTTTTTTACATTTTCTGATCTTTTTGCAACAAACACGCACAAGAAACAAAAAGATGTAGACATAACTAAATATAAAAAATAAACTGCCACACCACAGAAAAAGCGCGCATGTACCTGTCAACCCAAACCCTAAATCAAATCTGTAATCTACAATGCTGACAGGGAATAATGGATTTCCAATTAGAATAATCCTTTTTGCTGTAACCAACATGAGAGCTTGTTGTAACACTAGGATAGAGTCACAGCATTGGAGCAACCCAATCTCCCAGAGAGACTGTCAGGGATTAGTCTTCTGTTGATATATCACTGTATAAAAATGTTTTCCCACAAAACCAAAAAAGATGACCTAGGGTCCCGTCAGCTAATTTGCACTTGTCACAGGAAGCAGATACAGTAGGGAGGATTCTGCTCAGTCTTGTAGAAGTGCATCCGAGAGATCCATTATTCATGTAAAAATCTCTTTACCAATATCTTTAATCTTTAATAGAAAAAAGACCAACAAACCTTTAGACTAAATGTTTGGAAGTTGAGGTTCTGGTCAATTGTCCTTTGTGTCAGTCTGTTACATATGTTCTTGTGCATGTAAAGATCTTGAAGTTATAAAGCCCAAAATCTGCACAATGGGAGCTCCTCTCTCTAACAGAAAACGCTGCTCCTGAGGTGCTTGAAACACCTCAATGGCAGCCCCGCCTTTAATTCCCTGATTCCGTGATATCACTATGTTACCATGTCACACACTTTTCCAAATGTATGCCTATTTTCACTGGAGAAGTGAAGCTAAATGGGAGAGCCGACTGGAGACACAGTAAGCAGTGCTGGCTCAGGCATGTGTGAGCTGACCAATCAGAGTAGACTGGGTATTTCAGATGGGTGGTCTTAAAGAGACAGGAACTAAAAATTAGTTTTCTAGACAGAGACAGAGTGCTGCAGCACTGGAGAAAACTGCTGCTTTTTTTGAGTCTTGAAACACCTATTACATGCTTTAATGTCATGATGAACTGGAACAATTAGCATAAAATGTCTCCTTAAAAATGCCACTCATAGCAGCTTTGAATACACTGTTCTGACATTGTTCTGTAGGTTGTAAAATGTTTATTTGCCATCCAGCAGCAGTCTTTGTTACAGAGCACATTAAATGTTCATGTCAACATTGGATAGTAATGACAGGATAGCTTTCAGTACAGGAGCAGGGGTAAGTGCTGCAGGCACTCATCCCATGTTCTGCCTCCTCTTTTCAATTACCCTACTTTCAACGCACTACACAATAAATAAAGTGTGTGCGTGTGTGTGTGTGCTCATGAGACATGGGTGTATTTGTTCTAGAGACTGTTTTTGTCTAGAAACACCTGAGCCTTACAACCAAACAACCTTCCACCAGGGCTTATGTAATACTGGAAAGTGTGTTTATGCATGGTGGTGCATATGAGTGTGTGTGTGTGTGTGTGTGTGTGTGTGTATGCATGCTGGCAGCTTTTCACTTGTGCCTGAGCTTAAAGGTGTCGCTGGAATATTATTAGCCACATTTTATAAGGCTGGGCAGGTTTGATAGCGCGCAGACAGAAACAATAGGCGACAATTAGAGCAGCCCTCAGACATGAGTCACCCAGACTTCAGCAAATGTTTAATAATTGTGGCGATAAATGCATACTGAGGTGAATATATGGTGTTTTGGGAGATATGGGAGATAAAGGTTAGCTGAGAGTCTGACTCATAAGGGCACACGCTCACAGTCGTTTTGTCCCCCGTGTTCCTCCCCAGGCTAGACATGCTGCCTGGTCTTAAATTAGAGTTTGAAGCGAACAGAGGTGAGCTGCGTTTCTATAGTGATGCATCCTTCCTGCGCCAGTCACCAGAGAGAATATATGTAGATTAGAATAATATGGAGATCCTACTGATAGGGAGCAACGCCTCAGCACCTCTCTTACATAACCATCCATTTTCACTTTGTGTTAACAAGGCTTTCAGCCTTCATGAAGAGCAACACATTACTGACGTTTTTGGATTCAAGCATCTATCGCTAATGCTTGGTTCGTTTCAACAATTTAACCATTCAAACCATGATAACACAACTGCTACTATTACTACTTCTTGAATAATAACAATCATAGTATTATTAGAACAATTTTGAGTGATTGAAATACTTGATACTACTTTGTCCTGGCTGTGATGCAGGACTGCTCATTGATTTTCAGCTTTGCAGCAGAAAAAACTTATGACCACTAGACAAAGCAATAAAGTCGAGTCTCAGTTCTCTCAGGTACAGTATAACCGTTTGAAAATCACCCCCTGAAGGCAGTGTTAAAAGAGTTTGTACCTAAGCGTGAACAAGGTTTTTACTGTTGTACAGCAGGTCAAAAAACTTGAGTCAGGAACATTTTACTTTCAAGTCTAAAGTCTATTGACCTCTAGCTCTCATGTATATTAGGTCAAGACTCCAGTCATCATTTTCATGACTGAATTCTGATTTCAAGTCACAAGACTTCGGCTCTGCAATCAGCGACTACAGACAAGAGCATGGAGCGTTTGAAAGAAGCAATCACACATTCCTCCTTTAACAAGTACAAAAAGCTGAATTCCAACGTGCTGCTTTAGCTCTTCAGTGAACATTGTGTATCTCATATTGTTGAGTCAGTTTGCTGATGTTATGGCTTGTCTCTCTGCTGTCCTTTGGTTACACTATGTAAGCGAGTCATAAATAAACATTTGTGTGGTCTTATCACAAAAGTAATACAAGAAGTAAACACAGCTTACCTTGACAGATTTTTCTTGTTTCCTGCTTGCGGCAACATTACTGCCATCTTTAAAGAGACTCTGGAGAAACAACAAAAAGAAATGTAATTGATGTATTATTCTGCTGACTGCTGATTGCTAAACAGTGGCAACTGTTGCAGAAGACATGGCACATTTTCTGACATCTAAACATTTCTAATGCCTCACGATAAAAAACTGCATGGTAAAAAACTGCATAGTAATTAGATGTCATTTAAATAGCCCATCACTTTTATGAACATGAGTGAACATTTTATGCTTTTCTGGCAAATGTTCTCAGTTTTGGATGTGCAGCACAGGATTAAGTCAGGTAACAGTGGGGTTGATTATCAAAGTCTGGTGTCCCTTGTTGTCATAATAACAATAATGAGCATGTTTGGTTATATGTAGGCACCAAGTACTTGGTCGGGTTTAGAAAAGACCATAGTTTGTTGGTGTCACATGGGACAGGAGCACCAGGTCTCCTGGATGAAAGTCCTGTATTTGTTTGACTAATGCATCCACTCCAACTTCCTCCTTATGCAGACTTTCTTGATCTTTAATACTTCCTCTGACATTCTTGCTCTTTCTCTGTGACATTCATGCCTAAAATGACACGTACAAAGCTTAATGAGCTGGTGTTAAATGACAGTGGAAAAACAAGAAATGTATTGCAGCAACTTTTAAAAAAGATTTCAGACATTGGCATGTGATTCATATACCATTTGATTTGACCAAGCTGGCATTAGAATTGTGTCTGGTTGCTTCTAATAAACAACCAGTGCATTACCCTCCTGCTTGATTCAACAATAAAAATCGAATCAAACACAAGGCACCATGTGGGATGTGGATGACTGACACTGGCCAATATTTAGATTTTCAATAAACTCCCACATCAAGCCCATATATCTGTCAGCCAGTTGGTCAGGTCCAGTTGGCAGAGGGACTGCTTCGATTGGCCGAAAGCCTCATCTGCTACCAAACGGCTGTTTGGCCGTGGGCCAGGAAACTGTTGTCAAGACAACGTATTGTTCCGTTTCACTTTTGATGGTTTGGTGAGCTGCCACGAAGACCATTCAGGGTGTGGTTTATCATTCACATATGAATACGCTGGCCGTGCACCTCTCATTAAATCTCTATACTTTGTTATTATTTCTCTCTGAACACACACACACACACACAAACACACACACACACACACACTTCACAGCGTAGTTCATGGCAAGGGCTGGTATTGGACTGGTACCCTATTGATTGCTCCCCATTGTACTTTTTCCACTCTCACAAAGGTTATTGCCATTGCAAACACGCACACACACGCACGCACACACGCACGCACGCACACACGCACACACACACACACACACACACACACACACACACACAGGAAATAACTACTGTATAGGAGCTCTAGCTTCCCATTTTTGCACTGTTTCCAACTCAATTACAGCTTTTGCCAGCTAATCATTTTCAGTCACAGGGACACCAACACATTTCCCCCTCGAGGCTATGTTCACTTAAAGCCAGAGAGCCTGAGCCTCACAATAATGACAGTGTAAGCCCACTGCTTTCCAACCTTTTTTTTGGTCCTTGTGTAGTACCTTGCTGTGTGTGTGTGCACAAAGGAAAACTATTTGTCTTATAAGGGTAGTAGTGGATAATTCTGTTGTGATTGGAGGTCATAACGTGAATACCCCTTTGACTCAAGTAGATTGTTGTTGTTTTTTTTTATCATATCATCCATGTCAGCTGCATTTGTATTTTCCTTTGTGTCCACTGCTATTAGACAGGTAATGCCAAGAGTAAAGCAACGGTATACATTTACCTGTGTTATGTAGCTAGTTAACATAGCCTTGAACAAAAGTTCTTCTTTGGCTGTTCTGAGGGTCTGTACAGTTTTGAACAATTGGTCCAGAAGAGCACTCAGTAATGTGAAAACCAGCAGGCCGTCAAAGCAGACAGTTTGGGCTGTCACGGTTGTAAGAGCACAGGTGTAAATAATATAATCAGTGGTGGCAGAAATTAATTTAGCTACTTAAGGTTTAGGGTCCTACTGCTTTGCGTGCTGGTTTACTAAAACAGACCCATCATTAATGTCTTTTGCAATTATCCACTATCTAAATGCTTTTGTGGAACAGACTCATCTATGCTGTTATATAATGTTAGGGATCAGCTAACGATTATTGGCTTTGTTGTTGAATTCTTTAGTCTATAGTATGTCAAAATAGTGAAAAAATTCCAGCACAGTTTACTGGCAATGTCTTGAAATTGCTTGTTGTGTCACCTTCCACGACTAAATGCCATACATCTTTAGACTTGGACTAACAAACAGTCATTCCTTTATCAAATATATTATATGTAACTTCTGCGTTAAAACGTCTGAAAGTAGCTACATCTTTGTCTTATAGTATTTTGTTGAAATGTGTACACTTCCCAAATGTTGCCAACAAAGTTCAAACCCAGAGAAATCTGTCATTTTATTTAAGGGAAAGGTGTATTGCATTTGGTTGCCTGTCGCTATTCTGGGATAAAGTGAGGAAGACGTGGACGAAGTCGTGACTAACGTAAAGTGAATAAAACTTTGAAACGTTACTGTACCTCATCAGTTTCTGCCAGTCACATCGGGTAGATGTTCTTCAGCAATGGTGGTTGTTTAACAGTAAAGACAACAACTCCCACAGTCTCCCCGTAACTTGCATCTTTTGTTGTCATTGAGTGAATGTTAGCGGCAGAAATGACATACTATGTATTTAGTAGACCCAGCACAGTACCCTTGACATTGTTAATTGTTGCAATAGCTCTATTGCGTCACTTGCTGGTGGTTATAAATGATTTCATATGAGCGGCTCCCGAGTTGATACACATTAGACAGCTGGGGCTTTACAGTGCCTGATATTGCTCCATATTTTCTAACACATCTCATATCACAAGAGCACAAACTGACAGCATATCAAAGTTAAAGTTAGCTTTAAAAGTTTCTCTGTCATACTTTTTGTTTGTAATTTGTTCTTATGTCCATCTTCCAGTGTCTAATTGAGACCTGATCAATACAGCTTAATCAAAGAATAGCGGTACATTTGACTGCACTGTCATCCTGTAAGTATATTGCTGATTTCAAGGAAGCAAATTGATAGTAAAGTCAATCCACCTCTCCTTGTAGTGTTGACCTTTTAGAGCTAGTTAGTCCTTGAAAGAAGAACATTTTCTTTTGATGTATAGCAGTTATGTCATACATTAGCCCAATAACCACTGTCCTCAGTTTTAGAAAACTGCCATCAAAATGTAGCTTTAGTACTACTGACTCTGGCACCCATGTTTAACTAGCTTATCCAATCAGCTAGATTGCAGTCAAGCTGGCCAATACACACACACACATACACAGAGCCTCCCACGCATTTGCAACTCAGATTAGAGTTAGTGTTTACTATCGACCTGACAGCTGGAATGAACATGCGTTAAGGCCCCTTCAGACTCAATGAGATACATGTCTTTCTCTTTTGAATGCCTGTTGGGACAATTTTGTACAAGCTCTGCTTATCTGCCGGCAGGCTGCTGTCTCTCCCCGTCCCTCCATCTTCATCGCCTTTTCACTCCCCGTCTCTCTCCCTGTCTGTCTATTTGTCTTCTTCCTCAGAGGTGTGAGTCCAGATTGAGTCATCCTCCTTCCTCTGTTTTTTTCTCACACAACCTCTTCATCTGCTCTCGCTGGTTCAGTTTTCCTTCTTTATCAGGATATGTTTGGTGTCGGTGTCTGAGTGTCTGTACGTGTTAGGATTCCACAGACCACCTGTGTGTGATGGAACTAATATGTCCTTGTTGTCCCTGGCTGAAGCTGGCATGTTTGTGTGTTAATGTGACCGTGTGTGTTTGGGCCTCTGCTGCGTGTTGACGT
Organism: Spondyliosoma cantharus; assembly: GCA_900302685.1. Taxonomy (NCBI): domain Eukaryota; kingdom Metazoa; phylum Chordata; class Actinopteri; order Spariformes; family Sparidae; genus Spondyliosoma; species Spondyliosoma cantharus. The sequence continues at coordinate 15,303 of OMLP01015727.1, read as the reverse complement.
GAATGGACTGTCAAAGCCATCATTGTGCACAGCAGCAGCATGTTGCCAGGCCAATTGATCCCATTTGGTGGGAGGTGCAGAGCAGCAGGCGTTCAGGGCTCTTTAGTATGTTTGCGGGAGACTGCAGCATTTAGGGAATGTGGCATATTAGCACCGGAAGGAGTGACTTTGAATGCACTGGCGTTAGAGAGTATAAATAGGTTTCCCCTGGGATCTGAGACGTTGTTTGGCTATTCAGGGTGTAACGAAGCCAAAACTGAAATTTGCAGTTTTGTACTAAAGCAGATGATAGTTGAAAGATTCAGTGTTTTCTCCGGGACATCATTCTTTTCACTGTGGGGAAATTCATAAAGAGCATGTTACTTTCTCTGGATGCTAATGAAATTCTACTAAGTGGGTTAGCAAGTTGTTTGTTTATTTCGGAGGCTTTCCTGTTCATGATGACTGAAGAAATAAGCCAGTTTGAAGCTTCATTGTTGTTGTTTTTTTGGGGGGTTTTGGAGGAAGCGGAGCTGTTTGTACAAATCTGACGTATCATCATCATCATATATGTCATTGCAAAAAGGACCAACATGGAAGACTCTGGGCAGGCAGGTGGAAGTAACTAAAGGTGAGCTTTAATTACATAAACCTATTCCAAAAATAAAATCAGGCAGGCAACAAAAACTGAAGAAGGAAGGAGGGAGGCAGGAGGAATACAGAACTAAATCAAGAACAAACCAATGAGGCAATTGACTGACAACCCAAAGAGGAAACACACGAGAGGCTAATCAGGGACAGGTGAAACAAATCAGGGCAATCACAAAAAAGAGACAAAGGCAGGAAATGAAACAAAACATGACACATGAGGGTGACACCTACAAAATGTAAGCAGGAAATGACTAGACTAAATCTCCAAACCATCACAGTCTTGTTACTAATATTGCCTTTTTATATAGTCTGCATAATCAATTACAGCAGACATGAACTACATTAGGTTAGGTTTGAAGTGCTGATTATGTCAAACCAACAAATGTCTCGGCAGTATTCGCTTTCCTTTTAACTCTATTTTGGTCCAAAAATGCTCAGTAAACCCGAGAACGTAAAAAAATACAATATGTAAAAGTTAGCAACAAATAGAGGGCAGCATATCACTAGAGTAAAGGCTGACTGCTGCTTATTGTCACTATAGTTCACACAGTTTTCTGTGAGGCTAGCGTAGTCTGGATTTGGAGCTCGGAGCGCTGGGAAGGGGTCGATGTTCATACTGCTAGCGCAGGAGCTTTGGACAAGGGCAGGCTGGGGTTAGCTGGTTAGCATGCTGACTTCAGTTCATATCTCATCTCTTTGAAAATGGCATTTTTCTGGTTCTGACACAGAAAGTTGTCACTGCTATTCCTAATCCTATCCACAAAGCTCTGATTGTTGCACAGCTGGAACCTGCTGTCAGTGAGCACAACACTAGACCTTTTTAAATCTTTAAAGAAATTGTTGATGTGGCACCAGAGTACATAAACAGGAAGATTAAAAGTCCATTTTTAATGCATTCACATCTTCGGTGTCTATTAAAACAGCAAGCACATCTGTAATCAACACAAGCACACCCTAGTTTGACATACACGTGCACACATACGTGTTAAACCATGTGCTCACAACTTTCATGGCAGACAAAATTGAGAATTGGCTATAGAAGCCAGTTAGAAGCCAGTCTGTATTCTAAAAGCATGTCTTTGATTCTGCAGGGATTTGACTTATTTGCTCTGAAAGGCAGCCTAATCCAGGGGAAGTAAACACAAGGGGTTATCTGAAGATAACCTCCAATACCTGAATAGTCTACCACAATAGATTTCTACCTCAGTAAAATGAGCTGGCAGAGACCCGACCTGACTGGAAGATAGCATCCTACCCAGGAATGATTAGAATGAACCTATGGGTTGCCTATTTTGCTTGCGTGAGCAGTGTTTATTTCGATTCGTTCAAATGGGATAAGTTTCAGATGTGTTTGCTCGCCTGGCTAGTCGCGTCTCTCTCCCTCTGTCCTCCACAGGAAACTCTATTATCTGCTACATTTGGTTCTCTAACAGAGGGATAAAAACTCATCGGCCTCAGTCAGAGGCAAGAAACAATGTTACAGCTCTGCTGTTTCAACTTTGTGGACTGTTTTTGTGTGTGTGTGAATAGAAGTGAAGTGCTAAAATAAACTCACAGCTTGTGGCAAAGGTTGGTACGCTTGTGCTGTGTGCATCTGCATTGATGCTGTCAGTGATTTACAGCTACCAGTGTGGAAACTGTCAATGAGTTAGAGAAAGTTCGAGTTTCGTTCCATATGCCATGAGAGTCATACACATTTCAGGGCTCCAAGGTAATATTTCACAGTAGTAACTTTTTCATTTAGATGCACCGGCAGATAATTTAGGGGCACCCAGTAATCCTTTTTAATTTCTTAACACATAATGAAAATTATTACGAACAGGAACAAAGGTGCAAATAGATGGTTTGCGAAATTGCTACATTTCATGTGCACCGTTGTGACCAATGAAAATGTTTAATCCCGCTCGACGCAACCAAAATAGGGGCACCGTGGAGCCCTGCATTTAAGAGAGAGAATCCAAAGAGTTGAATCCTTTTGATTTAATAAGGACTTCTCAGGGGAGAAGGTGTTGCTGCCACAACATGAACCCTTGCGCGTGATCCTTCTCAACACAGTCGGCCTCAACATCTGTCTGCATCCATCCTGCAGCAGTTAACCTTGTGAAACTGTGTTAATGTGTCTGAGTAGATACTGTATGTGGTGTGTCTGAGCAAGTAATGCATTACAGAAATGGTCTGTGAGATGTGATGAAACAGTCGCCTTCCTAACCTAAAAAAAGCCCTGAGTCATCTCTGAAGTGATCCGTTTGTGTCACTGCACAATTTAAGCACACAGGTTCCATTGTGGAAATTAAACCCTTGAAATGGCTCTTAAGTGGTTGCTACACGCTGGGGTCTATTATAAACAGGCTAAAAGTGGTAGCTTTTTTCCAGCAATAACTAAAAAAAGTCAAGGGCGCTTTAATTGGACACAACTGCAGAGAATAGAATGGGTTATATTCACTGTTAAGGCATCGAGTCTTTGATTTTATTCTCTTCCCGAACAGAAATCTGTCTTTTTCCCTTTAACAACTATAAGAGGATTCTCTGTGTTTCAACTTGAGAAGATCACAGGTGACCTTTTAAACACAAGTTAACGCTCAAAAGGCCTGCTGTCCCATTGATATCCTTTACTGCTGTTGCTCTAAGCTTTTGGCGCTCCTACAGTGCCTCCCACTTGTCATTGGAATATAAAGTCCAAAATAATTGTGCAGTCTCAGACTTGGGGATTTGTTGCCCCCTTCTACATGACTCACTTGCCATAAAGCACAGCAGGATGATATTTCAGCCTGTAAACTGTCCCCACACTCTCGCTGCAGTTTAGAGGAGGATTTGTGGCCGCTTGACTCGGCTGTGTCCTGGTGTCAAAGTGCGAAAGCTATCAGATGGAACTATGAGTCAGACATGGCGTCATGAAGGCACTGCAGTGGTCGTCAGCCATGGGAATATGTGTGGTGAGGAGCCAGGCTAATGGGCCATTTTATGGCCAGAATAGCAGTGATGCTATCAGGTGATTATGGAGGTACAATGATACGAGTCATTGTAAGACTCGAAAGACATTTTGTGACATGGACTTTTTGTCCGTCATGTATATGCACTGATAAAACTATCCATTTCAACATATCTTTTAAACAGATCATATGATAATTCCATGTGTCTAATGAAGATTTACTCTTCAATAACTACTGCTCTTTACTTATCAGCTTTATCTTATTTGGATATATGTGTTTTTGTCGTTTTGGCTAACTTTGTGTTGGTTTTGCAGTTAGCAATTCCCTCCTTTCTCTCAACGTCACCACACTTGCATGACTCCTTTTTTTTTTAAGGCAGCTCTCTTTGCCTGCATTATCCGCTTTATAATGGCTTAAATTCTCAATAATGAACACATTGTATCTCTGTCGAAAGCATTGCATGCATATAGAGTTTTAGCATCGAGTTGTGAAAAAGTTAATTAATGAATATAAACAGACAAGGAGAACTTTTAAACAGTAAGATTTTTTATTTGCCTTTATTGGATAGTGACAGGTAATAATAATAATAATAATGATACATTTTATTTGTTTGATGGCGCCTTTCAAGTCACCCAAGGCACCAGGTAGAGGCAGACAGGAAGTGGGGGGAGAGAGAGAAAGAGAGAGGAAGAGGGGGGTTTGACATGCTACGAGGGTCACCAACCAGAATCAAACCAGCAACAGTTGTGACCATGTGGCATGTGCTGTCAAGTTTTCAAGTTGTTCCACAGACAGTCATCGTAAGAAAATACATGTAAACATTTAACTGAGGTTTAGGTGCCATGAAAAAGTTGTCCATTTAGATATATTTGGCATAGCAGCAATTAATGTCACAGCTAAATTGTGTTTCCCTGTTTCAAAATATACAAAATTGCATCATTTGCATATTTATGTGTGTGAACGTCAGAAAATACAGCTAAAGGCATGTAATATGGGACCTTGGGGGACATCAATATTGTACTTAAGATTCAAATAAGTAATCCCCAAGGTGGACCCTTTAGGAGTGTTTCCTTAAACAAGATTTCATCCAGGCAAATACCACACACCTTTGACTTACAACATTCCAAAGAAATATATAACCTTACTCTCAGAAAATTGCTAATATTAAGTGGGATACATTTCTGAAAATAACTGTAGGACTGAATTAATGAAGAAAATGTTTTGGCATTGAACATGTGTATATGAATGTTTTATTATACATATGTTGACACGCAAAGCAACATAATGACAGTGCAGCTTCCTTTTGTGTGTGACTCTGTGCGGGATTCCTTGTTTGCATCCGTCCTCAGAGACCTGTGCTGTTGCAACAACACAGGGCATTACTGCTGTTGCTGTTGTTTGTCTAGCACCCCCTCACCTGTGTGCTCACTCTCTCTCCCTCTTTGTATCTCCCATCAGAGAGGTGAAGCACCATGGGGAAACACAACAGCAAGCTGGCTCCAGAGGTCCTGGATGACCTGACTAAGAACACCGAATTCAACGAGGCGGAGCTCAAGCAGTGGTACAAAGGCTTCCTCAAAGACTGTCCCTCCGGCATCCTCAACCTGGAGGAGTTTCAGCAGCTCTATGTTAAGGTGAGCCTGAGGTGGAGGGAAGAGAAGGAGACATGACGCAGAGGAGGTGGAAACATGGGGGATGATTATGCAGTAATATGTAGGCCTGGGGTCAACAAATAGGTAGCAGAATGTTTTCATAGCTACTTCTTGCATTGCCTACAGTGAAAACTGTTATATAAAATTAATAGGGTTGCTTTATAAATGACTCAGAACATTGTTGGGTTGTTACATAGAAGGCTTATATTACCATGGATGACTAATCAGCCAATATTTGGCGCATAGAGAGGAGGCGGAGTCTCTAATACTGCTAGTCACTCTGTTGCTGCCTGAAACTTCATCAGAGCCTTTAAAATGGCACAGCACCAGAAAGAGACTACAGATTGTACTAACTGGCTTGTAGTTCAGTGTACTTATTGATCTGTCACTGTGAATGAGAAACAGTTTTCAAAGTTGTATTATTATATCAGAAACCATACTGGCCCCAGGCAAGCAGCAGAAAATAAAGAACAAAATGACATATATGACCGTTCCCAAGACAACATAACCATTGCAGTGTACCAACAACAGGCGTAAAAGACCTTTGTCATACACTTGCAGTTTGCAAGGTTTAGGCGCTAAAACTACTTTGGGTTTTAGTTTTTAGGACAATATTGTGGTATTGGTTAAAATAACTACATAACTTCTGTAACTTAAGTAATGAATGGAACTACGTTAAGTAAGTAACGTCATGTAATGTAACCTGATTAGTAAATTAAAAGAATTCACAGCTGATTTCTGGATTCACACTGGACACGGAAATCTTTATGCTACTCCTCACTTCCTCCTTTGCAGCTGTAACAATTACAACAGCCCCTAGAGGTCAACACCTAACAAGAAACGGAAATATGGCTCTCACAAGCTGCTTTCATAGTCGACCTATATGTTCATTTTGCCGATAAAGACTGGCTGCTTTTCTGTAATGTCACAGCTTTGCACCTTGCAAAAAAATGACTGGAAAACCTGAGAGAAGTTATCCTTTAAAACATGTGGATAACATTGTGAAAGGGTATATTTCAACCCAAACCATGCTTTCCGAAACAAAGGTGTTTTTGTTGCCTTAACCTAACCAAATTGCAACAGACAACTGAAAAGAGACAGAAAATAATAAGTGAACTTAGAGTAAAAATAGTAGGTGACAGATTAACAGTGCGTTCCAATCGGGATACAAAACCTGGTCTCCTAGTGAGAGTCCTGTACTTGACCCTCTCAGCTGTGAGGGCTTGCTTCAGATGTGGACTTTGTTGCTTTTTCTAGTTGAAATGACGGTACTGGCACCACATTAATAATGGCATTCTGTGAACAACATCAAAAAAGCTATATCAGATACACTGAAAATAGATGGATAGATTGAAGTTCCATCTGTCAGTTCCATCAGTTTCATTTTGTACAATACGTGCTCTCCAATGGCAGCAGTTTATTTCTAAAAATGTGTCTTTCGTGCAACAACTGCCATTTTCTGTGTTTATGTTTGGAGTAGCTCCTGTCTGTTAAAACCCAAGACATCAGATATTCTTAAGACAGTCTTGTTATTAACCTTAAAATGAAAGGGGAATCTATCAAATGCATTGATGGTTCGACAAACATTCCTACATACTTCGGATCTATAGTTACATGTTGTGAATGTAACAGATAACACATAAAATCACATTGCTGTAAGATTTCAAAACTCTTGTCTCTGTGTAATATGGTCACAGAGATCCAGAGTATGTGTTTAGGAGTTCTATTAACTCAATTAATGCTTAATGCTACATAAATATAAGAAAACGAATATCCAGAAATTGAACAAGAATTCCACTTTGTACGTGTGTTTGCTCCAGTGTTTAATACAAGGTCAATAGGTTACGCACCACATTTCTACAATCCCTCTGATACCCCAGTGAGCTGCCATTCATCTCTTTAGGCGGAGGGGATGGTGGTGGAGTTACAGGGGAGAGAGCTCTCAATCGAGTGACCACATTTCAAAACTGTGTTTCAACATTTGTAACCGTCACACTGCGGGTATTTTTGAAGGGAGCTCAGGACAATTTCTAGCCATGTTTGTGGTGTCAAAACCGGGTATTTTAAGTGCAAACATGATCTTTTCCTAACCCTATCCAAATGTTTTTTTGTGCCTGAACCTAACCAGATCATAAACACGGTGTTGTCACAACACGAAATGTGTTGTTTGCAGAAAAGCACATTGTCAACAATTCTTGTGATTGGATTGATACGGTAACATGTAAGTTGGGGGAGTCACTCGAGACAAACAAACAAAATAAAATTGTCACAATACATACAGCAGAGGCCGCTTGACATCATGATATCATGACTTGTAGAACCTAACATGGGTCAAACTTAAAAGAGATTGGATCCTACATTGCCCATAATTCAATTCAATAGGGCTTTTTCAATGCATCTAATTGTTATTTTATGTCACTATCTTCCCCTCATTTGTCACCCTCCAGTTTTTCCCGTATGGTGATGCCTCCAAGTTTGCCCAACATGCGTTTCGGACGTTTGACAAGAACGGCGACGGGACCATCGACTTCAGGGAGTTCATCTGCGCCCTGTCCATCACCTCCAGGGGCAGCTTTGAACAGAAACTCAACTGGGCCTTCAATATGTATGATCTGGATGGGGATGGAAAGATCACACGCATGGAAATGCTGGAGATCATCGAGGTTTGTGTTGGATGGATTGCACGCACGTGTTGGTGCACGATTGAGGTTTTATTTAGGAATTCGAGTTTGGCTTTTTACGCGTTTCTGTTCAATAGATCTCGTGTTATTTACATATTCAAAGGCAACCTCTAATTGTTTTTTCATTTTCTCCTCTGCAGGCCATCTACAAGATGGTGGGCACTGTGATCATGATGCGTATGAACGAGGACGGGCTGACCCCGCAGCAGCGCGTGGACAAGATCTTCTCCAAGATGGACAAGGACCACAATGATGAAATCACCCTGGAAGAGTTCAAAGAGGCGGCCAAGTCTGACCCCTCCATCGTCCTACTGCT
>OMLP01015725.1:0-24937 GCA_900302685.1 Spondyliosoma cantharus | reverse complement strand
TTAGTCTAAACATGATTCTTAACAGCACTGAAGCGTCAAGAGTTGTGGTTTTACTTAATAACCTATTTGAGTGGAAATACTGTAGCGATAGAATGCTTCACCTTGCATGACAGGATGTTCAAACTCCTTTGTATACCCTGAGAATACGCCTTGTTATTGCCTTCCAAAGCATGTTGTTTGAATGTATTCCTAGTGAAGTTAACTTAAAGGTTAAACAATGTGTTATTTATTGTTAATCGTCACCATTTTCTTTCTTTTTTTTTTTTTTTTTTTTTTTTTTTTGAGTAACAGCGTTTTGTTGCAGTGTTGAAGTGCTTGTTAAAATGTTAGCGATTTGAATGGCATTAAATTATTTAAATTGCCTGCTCGGAAACAAAGTGATCATCTTTTAGTGATTATTACGCACACGCAGACACGGACACAGCGAGGTCTTCTCACATCAGAGCTCTCGGCGCTCTGTGCTCTGATATTTCGCGTGTTCTGTTTAAAGAGCACGGCAACGCGCCCGCAGGGTCAATAGATCTTAAAACGCGGCATTAGAGAAATTAATGGGATGTTTGCTTAATGACTGTCTGGTATATGTTTAAAGCGATACTCCACCGCATAAGCATGGAAACACAAAGGCTGTGCCAAGTTCTGGTGGGGCGAAGACTTCTTTTTTTTGACTGTTATGGAGAAGCGACCGCAGCAGTCGTTGGCGAGACGTATCCTTCCATCCTCCTAAGTGACAAAGTATATACACAGCATATGTTTTATAGACAGAGCTCCCGGGCTCTCGTATTCAAACGTTTTTCAGCATTCTAAGAAAAGCGAGCACAGACAGTAATCAGGAAGATAATCCACAGACAGTGAGAGGATATTTAGACGGTAAACGCAGCACTGGCTCGGTCGCTTTCAATTTCAATTTCTGTGTTCAAGCTAAAACGGAGCCTCGTGGTATCCAACAGTGAGATACCGAGCGTCTGGAGTTTCCTGTTATCCGTCCGTATCGCTGAGAAGCATCTGCTGACTTGAACATTAAGTGCATCGGTGCCGCGCGCTGTTTTAGAAACAGGAAGGCCCGGACTTCCAGTTTCTAATGAAATCAGTCATTGTGAGAAATGAGATTTTCTCTGAAGTGCAGCCACGTGGAAGAATGAAACGCTGGACTATTCCGCAGAAGTGATGAAAAGATTTGTTTTGGATATTTGTCTATTTTTTTTACTAACCCATAGATAGTGTCCCACTCTTCTTTCTTCTTTCAGAGTACAGCATGTTTGTATCGCAGGCAGGATGATGGACAGACTCCTGAGTGTCACTAAGTGCATTTTGGAGAATATCGCACGAGCATTGTTTTTATGGAAACGGCAAAGTTCGCTCGCTCGAGGCGTTGGGAACAGATTTGCCAGATAAACTGCGACGCTGCGTCACATTGCACATTCAAATCATGTGACTGATCAGCTGTTTCCGCCGTCTGCCTCGTGCGTTGCAATCATTGCATTGATTCGTCGTCTCCAGTCAGCGTGCATCATGGCCGATGCTCGCTGACATGCGAGAACAATTACAACCTGCCCTATTGAAAGTCATTCCTGACGACCCCGCTCCGTTTTCTCTGCTGGCTTGTTTACCTCCAAAAATCCACGCATGACGTAGACCACACCACGTCATCCCGCGATGAAATTTACATAGCCTAGTTCATTCGCTCAAAACTGTTTATGGAAACGCACCCGATCTGCATTTAGATTAATTTGCAATTACCTTAAAATTGTGTGCAAACATGGCGTTACATAGTGTCTGAACTAGACAAACAACCACAAACACACGGTCTTGTATTCATGTAAAATATGAAGTGAAAACCACCTGACAGCTTCTACCTCAGTACCCTTTATGATTAGTAAGTCTACATGTGATGGGGTCTAGCCCCTGTCAATATACAGATAAAACAGTCCTACTGCTTTGTTCTTTCTTCTTTTATTTCTTTTTTTTTTTTTAAATCAGCGGTGTGAATAAGCCTCTGTCAAAGGGAGGCTCTGTGTGTACACTCTGTGCCAGCCTCCATACACAGGGCGTGTGCACACACACACAAAACAGACACACACAGACACACCTTTGTAGGGTCAGAATTTATCATAGTACAATTCTGGTGCCAAGATACTTTCCATGCCAAAACTGCGACTGGTAGATGCTGCCTGTTCGTCTCCACACGACAGAATGACTGAGCAGCAGCGTATGACGACACGATTCGTGCTTAGCGTTGGGCCGCAATTGTTATGTCTGCAGAGGAGGAAGTCAGGTGACGTGGTTCTAAAGTGCGACGCGGTCTGCATAAGGAGGACGTTGGGGGGTGGACGGCTTCGGTCAAACAAACAAAAAAAAAAAGACTTTCACACAAGATCGCGTGAATCTAAAAAGGTCAACAGGGAGTTATTATCACTACATACCGTACGCGACAGAGAAAGATCAGCTCATAACCTAAAAAACGTACATGCACAGGAAACGTACTTATTTAACGAAGGTTTGGTACGCCTGACGCTGCAACGGTCATTGTCACCAGGTGACAACGGGGTTATTTTTGGGAGTCACTAAACTCGACCTATTCAGTGAGTTAGGTATGAGGGTGTGATGGATCATAAGTCATAACTACCATTACACAACCGTCAGTTAAGGCTGTAGCTAAAGTCAGGAGACAGTTAGCTTAGCTTAGCATGAGATACGTAAATGTGTCCAAAGTAAAAAAACATAATAATAATAATAATTCCACCTATCAGCTCTCCTAAAGCTCACAAACTGAAGCGTGGTATCCTGATTCCTTCATTCTCACAAACAGAAACGCAAAACTGACGAGTACTGGCTTTATGGAGTTACGTGCTGTAACCAACAGTCTCGGTGACATTTCTGTTTCCAGTCTTTACGCTAAGCTAACCTTTACGTGTTAATATGAGAGCGGTATGGATGTTCTTGTTCCTATAACAGCCTTATATTTTATGATGAAAAAAAGAAAAATAAGATTGGCTGCAAAGTTAAAGATCCTGCACGGGGCAGAAAGTCTGTGGTTTGGTTTCATACATTTACTGGCTTGTGTCAACCGAGGAAATGTTTCTGTGTTTACGGGTAGGATTTTTTACAGGCTTTGGCTGGCCCCAGAGCAATATAACATCCTGCTGTATCTCCTTTCCTGTATGTTTTTTATGGTTATGATCTGTCCTTTATGTGTTGCTGACTGACCAAATATCCCCCCCGTGGAATGAAATGAAGCTCAGTTTTTACTGCCAACCATGAGTTTTATCATGGTCAGATGTAAGGGCGGGTACAACGATTATGTACTGTGAATTCTTGGTGGACAGATTTCCACAGAGCACGCAGAAATTCTCAGCCGACCAGCAAAAGCGCCTTCCCGCGGTTGAAGATGCAGAGGGTGCGCTGACCCGATAACCGCTTCTACCTATTTCGCGTTTGGCCTCGGAGGAGAGTCAAAAGGTGGATACTGCACAGCCTGCTCTAACAGCCAAACAGCAGAACAGAACACGTATTAGTCAACACGTGTAGCCCGCCCAGGACCAAGCAAGGCCCAGGGAAAGAAGATGGTGCATAACCACAACACAATCCATTTTTCCCCTGTACGTTGCAGCTTGACTTAATAAATGTGGGCAGCACCTGGAACTTATTTTGATATCACCTTGGTCGAGGTCCCGAGTTTGCTGAGCCGACATTGAAAGGTGACGTGAAAACACCGCAGACCAATGATCCGCAAGAGAACCGCGACAAGAGTCGTCGCTCGGCGCGGTACATCTTGCACAAACGCTGCATTTTTTTAAACTCCCTTAATCACACAGATTTTAAGAAGCGGCACCCCACAAAACCACTCCACGGTCAAATGACAGAGTACAGATGTGTCAAGAGAACCACTTCTTCATCATCTTCTGTTGTAAGAGTAGCTGTGTTAGCAGCTTAAGGTTAGCAGTGACATTGCGGGTTCAGCAGTTCATGCAGGAAGTTGTGACGCCGCTATCATGACAATTAACGCAAATTCAACCAATCCCTGTGAATTCTGCATGATCTTGCAGCAATTTTGTCCAATTAATGCAACTTTTCCGCAAATTTGACCAGTCATGACCATTCACGTAAGTCACCAAACTCAATTCCTTGTTTCCGGCCGCGAAGATGGCGACATGACACAAGCGTCTCGCATTTAAAGACCACGCGTTTGCACCACAAACGAAAGCCAATCCGTTGACAGGGGCCTTTCCGACACAAACACCAGGAGGTTGACTGACACGCTGTGACAACCATCGAGTTGATTGCCAGTTTCTGGGACGTTCCTGATGGCAAACGTGACACGAAAAAAATAAATAGAGACACAGAAAGGCAAACTCGTCTCCTGGCAAGGGCGAAACAGTCGATCACCTCCTCTTTTAGCAAAAACTCGTATCGGCTAACATCACTCAAACTCCGACTGTTGGAATGACGGCCAATTAAACGTTCAAAACAAACTCTGAGGACTCGATACTTCCCTGTTTGATTCCTGTGGTCTTCCTGGAGCTGTCACTCCAGCTGAACTGTTTTCATTTCTTTGCGTCTGTGCACAACAGGGCCGATCAAAACACGCTCGTGCAGATTTATGGGAACGGTGACAACTCTGAGCATTCTGAAATGTGTTGCGACGTACTAAAAAAAAAAACCTGTTTAAGCCAGCGAGACTACTCTGTTCCTTCTCTAACACAATGACCTCTGTGTTCTCGCGGCTATGTAAATGAGACACGGGAAGTTAATGAAAGCACAGGTGTGATGGAGCACAAGACTGCGTACATCCCCGTGCAGCAAGAGGATGGAGCCTCTAAAAGCAAAAATAAAAACATACTTCTGCTTCCACTCTTTCATTCACCGCCATTTTTCTTTCACTTTCAAATAAAATAGCATTTGTTGAGAGAACGTACTGCAGTGCATTGATTCATTAGAAACAGTCCAGGACAATATCATCCACCATCACTTGCTGAAAACCGGCTGATAGAAATCCAGTTCAACTTTCAGCTGTGCCCTCGGTGTGAATCCTCGTAGATATGCGTGGTTTGTAGAGGTGCTCTGAGCAGCCCTGACCTGAATGCCGCGTGAGAGGAACTCGTGTCGCTTTGCCAATCAAACGTGCAGTGATCAGGTGCAGCTGTCCTGCCGGGGTGGGTTTTCCCCCACGTTTATTACTTGATCTTTAATCACAAGTTACAGTCTTTGCTGCCAAAAAGGAGTAGTTGGAATTCATCGGCGTTCAGCGAAACCCTTGATGTTGAATCAGAAATGCCTGTTGGAGATTTCCCATCAAAATCACGTCTGGAGATATCCAGTTTTTATCACCGCAAAAAAGTAAGGCTGACTGTCTCCAGGTTTAGTCAAAGACAACCCAGTCGTATCGCCACAAACAGGGTTGGAGATGACCCCACTTCCCATCAAATAAATCCAGCTTTTTATCACACGGCTGAAAAATATATCCAACACATCTAGATATGTCGGCTGAAACTTGTCCCGTAGTACCCGCTTACAGATCTTAAAAAAACATTTGCCACCTCCAGACACTAAAGTTAGATGATAAACGTGGTGTGAACGTGATAGGACAGGATTTAGTTGAAATGTCATGTACGAATGTGAATATATCAGTGGTGTGCAGAAAACTTGAGTGCCAAAATCTTATCCTGCCGACGGGGCGGCGTTGCATCCATGGCGCTGTTCACAACTTTAAGCACTCGGAGCTTCGGGCTAGCCTTCGGCACTTGGCGTTGCCACCAAGCAAGAAAAAAACAGAAGCCCATAGAAGGGTTAAGAAGTGCAGATTGCCGCAACCTCCAAACACAAAGAGGACAAACTCTGCAAGCCCGTGCTGGGAATCTCCTCCTGCGTAAGGCCCTCTGGACAAACCTCGTGCCTTAGTGGAAACTTGGCTCTGCTCTTCATCCACTTCTAAACAGACGGCTGCTTACACACACACACACACACACACACTGCACACCATAATAAACACACGAGGCGAACACCGTGTTTTCACCAAGCAGAGTTCCAGGCGGGTGCGACAATCACAACACAACGCAGCAGGTGACGCAGAAGCGTTACAGCCGAGATAAGCCGGGACAAATTGCGATTGTGCTTCACGTGTGTGTGTGTCCTGTTCCTCAACAGAAATCCCCTTTTAGTGTTTTTTGGGATGTGATGTCGATGTCAAACTGCATTGTTACTGGAATGGGGAGCATACAGTGGAAGGCTCCACGCGCAGAGACTGACAGGAAATGACTGTTTTCAATGTTCTTCCACTTTCAGACGAAATGCAGTAGCTAGCGAGGGCATGCATTCATCATGTGTTACACATGTTCTCGCATTTATAACTGATATTTGATGCGCTTCTGTTACTTAATTGCTGCTTAATTATCCATCATGAGCATACTGGACTCTTTTTCTTTATTTAGCTATCATTAGGATATTGGATTTGCATGTGCTTTTCCACTGATGCACCTTCATGCAAACTGCATCTATAAAGGACTGGCATTTTCATGAATACAGCTTTGTATGCAAACAGTGACTGAATGGAAACTTGGCAGGTGCCCAGACGGGACGCTGAAGGTTGCTCATCGACTGTGTATTAAAACCGGACCTGCAGGTTTTGCCGTGCAACGATTACGCGTTTTACTCATCCGATGCCCTGCTACATCTGCAGAAATAGGAAAGCGCTTGTCCGTTGCACATGCAAGGAAGCCCAGCTGACACTTGGCACGTTTCGGTGACTGAGTTGAGCCCATGAGCTTTGGATTGGAGTCGGATATTCAATATCACGCTCCTAGCCACACAAAATAGGTGAAAGCCACATCAACCTGCTGAATCTCTATCATTCTTCATAGGTTTGATACTGTTTTCTTCCGCTTTTATATTGCAAGTGGATCAAATGTGAAGTGAAAGGAATGACATGTAAAATAATCATCCGATCCTGCAGCTCCGTGAAGGTTATTAGCGTCTTCTAACTCACTGGTTTGGTTTGCTGGCCCATCAGTTCCATTTCCAGCAGCAGTGGGAAGCTGCTTCTACCGGCGGAGAAAAAAAAAAAGAAGAAAAACCTTAGATGAACCAAGCGAACACTACCGGCCCTGCACGAAACAATAGACAAGGATAGGAAAGAAGGCTGAACAGCTAGCGGCTGAAAAGACCAAAGAAGGGACTTCAATAAATGGTAAAACTGCTAATGTTGCTCCAAACATGAGCTTAGCGATGATACGTCAGAAGGGACTTTGACATGTCAGGGTCGAAGCTGAGTTAAACTAGTCGACAGTTACACTTTTTAGACGTCTACGATACATAAAACTTTTCAGACAGCACCTGAGCTTTCACCCGCGGCAGCCGATGAGCTGTTTCATTCGTGCTTCACAGTCTCATTTGTTGATCATCAGCTGCTTTGCTGCCAACATATTATTAGGTTTCTCATTAGAAAAGGCTGATGGAAATGGCATTATTAAAAAAAAAAAAACGGCTGAATTTCAAAGAAGTTTTCACGCTCGCTGGAGGCGGTGCTGTTGAAGAGTTAAAAAATAGATGTGAACACATGTTGTAAATGAGTTCTGACGTAGCAGAAAATTATGGAATGATGGTACCGGGCAGTCCACTCCTGATTTGATGCCAGATTTGAGCCACAAGCAGGTCACAGCATGGCCTCACGTCAGCCGAGAGCAAACCGAATGAACCAGAACCTAATCCAGATTCAGATCCAACCCACAATGTCCTAATAACATCATTCCACGCAGTGTGTCGGAGTCCAGATCCGGGCCATAACAGTTTTTGCTATCAGGTAACTCTGAATGTAACTCATGACTGATCAGCTGTTTGTACTGCGGCAGAAGAGTAAGAATATTTGTTTGCTGCCGCCGTCTTTCCAAACAACCCCGTCGCATTCCCTTTTCCAGTTGAATTCCCACCTTCCCTCGAAGACAAACATGGCAGCTGTTTTTGTTTCTTCTTCTTTTACGTTGGTTGGCGGTTGGCTAACAGCCGGTCTTCTTTCCGATTTTTCACCTCTACTTCTGTTCAGTAAATGCACCTTGTTCACATTTTCTATTTGGGTTTTTTTTTCTCTGCCAAGGAGGTCCTGTGTCCTCTCGTGTTTGTTGGTTGGTTTGTTGTCAGCAGCATTACACGAGACTGAATGGATTCAGAATAGACCCTATTGGTTTTTTTGGTGCAGATCCGGAGAAAGGGACTGATGCTGGATATTATTTTCTCACGTTCTTAAACATTGTGAGATTGGACTTTTCCGTTCACTTCTAAGAGAATAACAGATGGATCTATGGTATCTGAGTGAATCCAATTAATGCAGATCCTAAATCTGGTGATGTTAAATCACGGTTATGCAGCTGTGAGTGGTTTGAATTTGATTGACAGGCCATTCAAGTCTGATATTGGCTCACGCCTGATCGAATTAAAGGGGACTGGTGGTTTCAAAAGTTGACTTCGAATTTGCTTGACAGTCAGATGGAAACACAGCTACTCAGTCATATTTATACAGGTGTACACTTCTCACTATCGATGCTGATACCCCTCATGCCAACGCACCTCGAGCTGCCTCTAATCTCCTCCTATGGCGTTGAAGCTTTCGGTGCTGTTGACTTTAATAAGATCTTATGTCCGTGCATGTGTTTGTTGATGGGGGATCAGTTCCCCTGGCAGCAGCGGATTCTTTGAGCTCCCTCAAAGAGCAAAGCTTTTTCCACCAAATCTAACTGTACAGCTCTTTGCTATAAATGGTCAATGCCTTGACTGAAGTGTTGCTGACTGACAGAAGCTGCGTAACTCTGGCTACCGAGGTGCTGTTGAAACAAGTCAGCCTAGAAAAAGAACGACAAAATGAAACCAATGTTTTTCCAATGAATGCATCGCCACCCTTTGACCTAGGCATCACCACTGAGCTGAACTGCTGATGACGGACAGGTCGAGTCTACCAAAGTCTTTAATCAGCTGAAGTTGACTGACGGGAATTTGAAACATTTATTTTTTATCAACGTCCTTAAACGGTAAGAGGATGTTGCATCATCTGTGTGCCAAGCTGTCATATCACAACGTGCCATCGTGACAGAAGCATACTTCACTGATCCACGCCTTGTGTGAGTAATTGATTAAATATGTCTGGTTTGGGTAGTGTCGCAGAGCCACTATGAATCAGTTGTACAACAGGGATTGTCACATATAACAGACATTAGCCCCTGGCAACAGGAAGCACACTTTGGTGGCTAAACGTCACGTAAGTGGTGGCTGCTTGTGTTTTTCCTACTTCTTTCATTTAAAGGAACAGTTCGGCCAGAATCGAAAGACTCCCTAAATATCAAATTGGTTTGAAAACCCCTCGACAAGCGATCGAGCTCGTACACCCACTTCTCACACAGAATGTGCGCTCGCGCTTGTAGCTTAGCAGCTACAGCGAAGCTTTTGGCTGTGAGGCGGGTCTAAATAACGTCTTTTCAAATCAATTTGTGGTCTCAGGGCTTCTGGAGCCAGACTAGCTGTTCGGGGCAATTTCATGTTTTGTTTTTGTTTTTCATTTGTGTTTTTAAGATCCCTAGTCTAATTCGGTGGTTTAGGAGAATGCTGTTTTGCTGTGTGCTGTAAATGTATCCTTAATAATATGCCGTGTTTCCAAATTGTGAAATTAAAGGATATCAAAGGTAATAATGCCTGAGGTGCTCCCTGACTGGTCTGGATTCAAATCACAGAGCAGCTGCACTGTTGCATAATGCTCTCAGAATGTACAAGAAGAAAGAAAAACACTAAAGAAAGAAGAGAAAAGTTCCATCACAAACTGACAGAGCCTTATTTTAAGAATAAGGGCACTGAGTGTGCCATGTACGTCATATCTTGACCCTACGCTTAAAAATGGAGAAATGCAGGAAACTCAGGGAGGGAATGTTTATGCAGTGACAGCCTATGATTGCCTCGGGCCCTGAGAGTCATACCAGGGTGAGTGGCTGTTTACACAGCGAGAGCCAATCGCATTAAAGACCCGTCATTCCAGGCCCGCCTCTCGCCTTTCCTGCTCCATGGCTGGAAACTATAAAGTTGGCTGACAAGTCAAGAGGGAGCAGGAGAGGAGACCGAACCATGAGAGAGAACTCTACTAGTTTGTCATCCCAAAGCATGGCGTTCACTGACTGTATGCAACCCACTGACCTGTCCACTGAGAAGAAGGGAATAAAGTAAGTTATGAGGTGTTTAAAAACAATGTTTCTGGTTATGATGATCTTGTAAAAAAAAAAAAAAAAAAAGATTAAACCAGAATGACTCTGCCATAAAACACTGAACTGATTTGTGTGTATTTTCTTTATTTCTTTATCTAGGAGGAAAAACTGGAGGAACAGAATAAGATTCCTCTTGAAGAAAAACTCTTCCCAGCCGATGTTACAAACAGACATTGCAAACAGAAACAGATCTAGCAGGTAAGAACCTTTTTAACGTGAAGGATTACGTTCATATTACATAACATCTCACGTGTGTGCACAGCAGCTTGTTTATGCTCCGTGGCTGTTACAGTTAAGTTTTAAATATAGAATTAAATATTAGTCGATCTGATTTTACTGATTAAGTTTTATTCATCGTTGAGTACCATTATCCAGACTTGATCGTACCTGCACTGCTATTTTTTTTATCTTGTATATTTGTGTATGTAAATTATATTTATATTGTTTCATGACTAAATAAAGCAAAACAGATTACAATGATTGTATGCCTCAAATGTCTTAATATATTAGAGAAAGACTCTCTGCAATGTAATACTGTTTTAAAAATACCAAATTTAGAAAATTATACATTATATATATATATATATATAGATATATATAGATATATATAGGGATTATGCAACTTTACTACCTGATCCAGAATTATTTCTGATGGTTCTTCTTCTCTGCCCTCAGGCTAACTGCTGATGAGATCAACCAATGGGCGCAGTCCCTCGACACACTCCTCAGCTATAAATGTAAGTACCATTCACCAGACTATAGGTGCACAATTACATAAAAGAGCCTCAAAGGTCACGCGGTAACTGTGCGCTTAATGAAAGCAGTTTATTGGCCTCAATAAAACAGGCTGTAATGGCTTTGCACTTAGTTTACTTAGCCTAAATGGGCAGACAGCGATACGTCCCTCATCTTTAACACTTCTCTCCCTCCCTCTCTCCCTCCCTCTCGCCACAGATGGGAAAGCTGCTTTTTGCATCTTCCTCAAGTCTGAGTTCTGCGAAGAGAACATCGAGTTTTGGACGGCCTGCGAGGACTTCAGGAACCACACGCCGTCCAAAGAGCTGCTCTCCAGGGCCAACAGCATTTACGAGGAGTTCATTAGAAATGAAGCCCCAAAAGAGGTAACAGCATGTACCGAGTGATTTCATTAGTTTGCCAATCAGAATGTACGAACCTTCAACTTTTATAATTGTACAAGATATTCTTCATTAAATTTTGGATTCAAACGCTCATGATTGCTACTTCTTTGGTCGCAGATAAACCTGGACTTCCACACCAAAAATGCCATCATCCAGAGTCTCCACGAGCCCACTGCGACCAGCTTCCTGGCAGCTCAGAGGAAAGTCTACAGCCTGATGGAGAACAACTCCTACCCCAGGTTTATCCACTCCGACCTCTACAGAGAACTGTGTGCCAGTGCCAGGAGAAAGGGCGAGCTCATTAAGTCCTAGTCAAACTAGACACTCGTCCCGGAGTCATTTGTTTACTGCTGCGACTGCGTAAATAGACGGCTGATGATGTTCATCCCAGGCACCGCTTCGGGATAATAGACCCGAATGCAAATCCTGAGCGTCGACATTAGTGTGGAAAATGCAAAACAGAAGCCATTCCTTTTCCATCCTGCTGAGAGCTTTCAACAATGAAGTTGGGATGATAAGGCCGGCTGCTGCAGGCAGCACGCAGAGCGTTTCTAGCAGATGGGATTAAGGTTACATTTCCTTCGCTGGGTCATTACCTGCACTTTCTTTACTGCACGCTATTAGAATTTGGTGTTTTGAGCAATGAAGCAGATCTCGAAAAGCTGCATTCAAAGCTGAAACCACTGTCGATCTCCGTCAAAACGCTGAACACTGCGATGTTAGAATGTGTTTGTGTGCTGGTGTCCACTTGAAGACTCCGTACAGCTGTCATACACGCAGGACTTCCTGTGAGACAGTGATTGTCACTCATAATGTTGCTGTGCTGGATTTTACACAAAAGTGCAATTTTAATTTATATGACAATATTCACAACTTGCATTGAAGACTGCGTTCGATCTGAAATTACTGTGAGAATCGCATGTGTTGTATATATTGTGACATTGCGTGTTGGATGTGAATTTAAGTTTGTGGCAGCCGGACTGCTTGAGAAATAAAATGTTCTCTCCAGTACAGAAATGTCTCTGGTGTGCTTTTTTTCTGAAGTCACTGCAGAAGTATCATCTCCGCAAGGGAAGGAAGTTAACTGTTGACATTTGAAAACAGTGTATGAAACCATTTCAGCTCATAGATCTCATAGTTCAGTTTACGCCTAATGAAGTCTACATTACTGCTGAAGTGCATACTGAACTGGACATTGACATTTGAGCCACAAACGTATTATGACCCAGTAACGCTTATACAGCGAACATCTGCTTAAAGGGGCCATTTCTATATGTCCAGATTTTCAGTTGAAATCATTAAAAAATGAACTAACATTATCAACAGAATGTGGAGAGTAAAAAACAGTGTTGCCAACGTTTGTCTAAAGTTCCATGCACTGTGTTGCAGAGACAACTACTGACGCTAGCATGCTAACCAGCTAGCCCATACTGTTGCAAAACCCTGAGAGAGGTAAAAGCAGCGAGCTTTCCACAATAAATGTACAAATTGTCAAGAAAGAAAACATTTTTACACCTGTTAACAGGTTCAGTAAAGACAATTGTCTTTACTGAACAGAAAAATACAAATGCATACAAATACTTAACTGCTGCGTTCACCCGCTGTTAAAACACGCTTCATTCAAAGTCGACACAAACAAAACTAAACTCACCAAAACTGTCTTGGTTCGTCTGTCGACAATCACCTCAAATAAATGTGTGTTTCGCTGAGGACGATGTGAAAATATTCCAGCTCCCTCAGCCAATAGGGACAGCACAGAGGAGCAAGTCCAGTATATGTATGAGCTTCTGTAAGCAGTTTTACTGCCTCTATTGTTTTGGAGCACCCTTCGAATTCTGGCCTATTTCTACTAACGACACCTTTAATTGCACATCCAACACATACGGAGCAACATTATTATTCATTTAGTGTTGTGTTTCTGACCACCTGCAGGCTGTACGTCGAATATTCACTTTCCTTTTAAAGGCCCAGTGTGTAGAATTATTTAGTGGCAGTGTAGCTACAACCAACTGAATACCCCTCGCCTCACCTTCCCCTACGGTGGCTACTTAAAATGCAAAAGAAAAAAAAACTGTAGAGCCAGTTACCTCTGTAGATATAAAAGCCTTACGAAAAAAATATCCCTGAGTTTCCCAATCCCCCTAAATCCTACCTTTAATCTCTTTTCTGAAAGAAGTGTGTCTCTTTGAACACACCGTGTTCCCCAGCTAATGGCTACTTTTGCTTGCATGTCGCTTGGAGGCGGACAGGTAGTGCACGCAGGATTTGTCCAAGTGTTTCTGCTTAAAGCTGCCACCTGCTGCAGCTGGAGGTGATTTTGTTAAGAGTATTAAAAGTGATTCAGAGCGTTAGTTGGAGGCATTCAAACAAAGACAGTAACTTTAAAGACACTTTTGAGGATTGTCACTTAACAGAAATGACTTATTTTCGACAGAAGTTCATGTTTGATATTCACCTTACCAATTATGTCAATCTCCTGGGAAATGTCGTCATGTTGAGGACACAGACATATTTTGTCGCGGGAAGTAATTGGGTAGTCGACTGGAAGATAGCGCTTGGTTATCATGGAGACGACCGAAACGTTTCACTAAAGCTAAAGTGTTGGCCGAAAGTGATGAACCACGTTTTATTTGATCAATTGTATCAATTATAGCTTCTTTAAATTACACTGAAGTGTCTCATTCCTTCTTAAAGACAGGGCCAACATGAGCTAACAGGTTGCTCAGACAGTCCGCAAATAACTTGTTTATTGCTAAAACAAAGTGAAGTAATATTTTCCACTGACCATAAATTACTATCTATCTTGAATATCAACACCAGAAATGGCTTAATGTAAATGTGATGCGTTTTGGGTGTTTGGTTTAACAGAAAGGTCAGACACATCCACTAATGGTGCACGCTGACATCTTTTCAGGGACAGTGTGCTCGGTGTTCAGCCGTACAACAAAAACAACATTCCTCATCTTTCTGGTACACCGCATTCCTCTGAGTGCAGCTGATGGCGGGGGCCACGTCATCGCAACCGAGTTTCCCGTACGGTAACAATGTTAAGGGTGGCGAGTACAGCCGGGGAGAGAACACACTGACTGACGGCAAAGAGAGTCGTCCTCTGCCTGCTGCGTGTCTGCTCGCTGTCTCCAGCCGTGAACTCATAGTAGCGGCTGACAGTGGCCAGACACCCGGACGTTGCTCCTGACAGGCTGACAGCTCCTGCTCTCTGCTCAGACCTGTGGCCTGCTGTCGAGGTGTAATGAGATCATCTGTTACACCGGCAGCTCTCCAGAACCGCATGCTCTGCTGCCTACAGGTCGGAGGAGTACCTTTGTGGTCGGAACGTGAATGTTTTGAAACCCAGACTTGCTGGGGAAAGTATGCAAACGTAACTTTCTTAATAATAGATTATTTTGCATTTGAGGCCACGCTAGCTAGCAGCCACGGCTCCCACAATGCTGGTCGGTTGGTCGGTCCGCCTCACGAGTCTTGGTCCCCGGAGGATTAAGACAACTGACCTTGGTGGTCCCGTCGAAGCTACACCAGAAGGGTGACATTTGTGTGTTTAAGTGAAATGTGTTGACAGCTATTGGTTGGACTGTCGAGTCCATGTTCCCCTCTTACCCGGGTCGCCTCATACCGACACTTTGGTTAAGCGCGTTCTCATCTAGTACGGTTAGGGTGTTTCAGTTCTTGCTGGGATGGAGGAGTAGGGTAAAGTGTTCGGGGCCTCTAAATGGAGGGTTTTTTTCAGAGGCACTCTTCAAACGGACGGTAACGAGAAGCTTGTCATTTAAATGGCAACTGATGACATACGAGGGTCTTGAAGGGGTGGTCCCATTTCACAGGGGAAGATTTCACCCACTGCCTCCGTTCTGAGGGACATGGGGGAGCTCAAAAACGAGGGGTAGAGGGTAAAAAAAAATTGGAAATGGGATTGAGCATTTTCATTCTTTGACGACCCGGCAATGAGACTCAGCAATCAGCCATCATCGTACTCCAGAATCGTATAACTTTTCATTTGGTGTCATTACTACATCACTTAGTCAAACAAAGCACCAAGATTCCTTTTGGCCTCAGATGTACTTTGTATTTAGTGCTAATCAGCAACTAAGATGGTGATTGTGCTAATCATATGTGCTAAAAAAAAAGCATGTTAGTCGTGTTATTGGGAGCATGTTGGCATGTTGACATTTCCATTTACCTCAAAGCTTGGTTATGCCCATACATGGTGCAGCCTAACATTGCTGTAGGTCTTTTTTGGATTATAAACTCGTGGACTGTTTTTTTACAAACTCTTTTTACTTTCTTTGCATTTCTGTAAATGTCTTTTTCACACCTACTGCACATGTGGCAGTTGCAGAGAAAGGTGTTTTTCTGTGAATGCTGATTATATTTAATCATAGTTTAAATCATCTCTATCTTTAACAAAAAAGGCTCACTATTTTTGCTGACTCCAGTTTCTAAACTTTGCTGCTTTTCGGTTTTACATCACTGTAAAATGGGACAATTTCTGTGTTTGGACTGTTGGCCAAACCAAAAAAAAAAAAAGCAATTTCAGCCCCAATTTGGGTTCTTATTAATCAGATGAGAATCAACACAGAATGCAATTATTAGTTGCACCTTTAATGTTATTTTCTTTTTTGGAACCAATGCTTTTATGGGCCTCAAAAGCGCTTTCAGACATTGTGCGTTATATTGAGCTGCACAAATAAACTTTCCTTGACCTTCAAAGTAGCTCTGCGCGGCACACATTCCATTATGCAGCACTCTTTGGCTATTTATAAAACGCAACTCTTTTTGTAGCATCTGCATCGCTGTGCACCTACCACACCTTACAATCTGTGTTATATGACGTCCGTCAAGACAAAGGATAAAAGGCTGATGTAAAGACTGATAATTGCCACGTTAGACGTCGACGCATGTGAGGTAGTGAAGGTATTCGTGAACACCCTGCAGAGCTGTAACGCTGTGAATACCTTTTGTTTGCTCATCCGCGTGGCTGAACTCAGACACACTGTTCTCTCTCTGAGCTGGTAGTAAAACCTGTGAGTTTTCATTTGTTGCTGCGAAGGATCTTGGCAACAGACTACTGGGATCAGATCCAATGAGTACTTAAGGTGTGTATGTAAACACTGGAGCCAAAAATAGAAAAGGGCCACGTTCTACTTTGGTCGACAGACTGCAGATGCGTCAGACTACATGGGTTTTCAGGGGCACGCCGTGTTCAAGCACGACCAGAACTTCTAGTGCGTGTGGTTGTTTTGTACTGCAGGGACCAGAAGTTGATTTACAGAACGCCGCGGACTCCCACGTTCAAAACATCAACATACCGCCGCGGGAAGTTATCCAAAAAACACACAAGGCGCAAAACTTTAGCAGCCGTTTCTTAACGATGCACTTATAAGGAACGTGTAGCTCGCCAGTGTGCTTTCATCAGGACAAACAGTTGAATACAGATTCGAATGCGAGATTGTTAAAGGAGGAATTCCAGTATTTTTAAACCCGGGCCGTACGTGTAAATGACAAAAAGGTTCCTTCCTTCAGGGCAACGCTGACAATCATAGTCGACTCAGAGCTCAATCAGGCAGGGCACATTTTTCAAGTTGCAAAAGGCAAGGTGCAGTGAGCTGCCTTTTTGTTTTGTTTTTATTGTTGCTAAGCAAACGCACTTTAGTCTAACCGTGATTTTGCTGCGAAGTACACTCACAGATCTGTACCTTATTATTTTGCTGGCTTGAAGTAGTTCACTTCAGAGTTAGCAATCTTGTGAATAAACAACATCTGTATAAATGAGATCTGGTTCCAATTGAGTACACTGGACACAGAGAAACAGTGATCTGAGAAGAAAATCACAAGCAGTATCCACAGCTGGTCCAGGAGCTTCACCTGGATGATAGTCAATTCAAGGCTTAATATTATACTTAAAGTAAAGTCTGACATTGACATTAGGTGCTTTTTGTACCTGCAAGTCATTGAGGGTCCAGGGATAAAAATATTGTAATTCTCTTTGAATACGTTTTTAAAAGGTTTGATATTCATCTTACCAAATACAAGTTTAACTGTATAACCAAAGCAGGCTGAGCAGGTGGCTATAAGGAATGTGCTGTAAATACAAACCTTGTTTTTCCTCCGCTTCACCAGTAGGTGGAAGCAAAGACCTACCTAAAAGTCTGACAACTGAGTCGGTCATCTCAGAAGCATGAAGGTAAAGAATATATGCAGACAATTCTAAAATGGACTGATGCACGGGAAAAAATAAACCAGTCAAACAAACTTTTATGAACCAGTTCACAAACATCTAAACATTTTATTATGAAAATAAGACAGAACATAATTTGAGCACATTTTTCCTTCTATCATGCATTAGAGCTGATGGACACACATGTAGAGAGTCTCTGCTACACCTGCAGTGCAGTTCTTAATAGATGCCACGGTGAGGAAGTGCTGCAGATCATCCATGGTCATTACTATGAATATGACAGATGATGTACAGTATCTGTATGTGGCTCAGTGATGAAAGAGTGACTGTTGGGCTGTGTGTGTGTGTGTGTGTGTGTGTGTGTTGTTGTTCACTTGGCCTCCTGGGCTTTTTTGGCACTCTGTTTCTCCTTCGCCTGGGGAGAAAAAAACCCAAAGACATCGTCATTAGACTCCAGAACTTACAGAGGAACTGGTAAAGAAACCCGTTTTTATGAATCACCAAATCTGAAAACATACACTCCAGACATTTCAATTTAATGACAGAATAAACAGAATAAACACTGAAGCACATGCTTCTTAAATTATGCCTTGGTATTTCACTATGTTAGTTGATTATTGTTCCTTCATGAGACCTTCCTCATTGAGTAAAGTCTTTCATTATTTGTCCTGTAAAGTCTCTATTAACTACTTGCTGGTGGCAACCAAGATATCTCATTAAAAGTAATGACAGTTTTGAACATCAAGCAGGCCATGCATGAACTGAAAGTAAATGTTGTGGAAAGAGAAGAAAAAAAACAAAAAAAACATACCTTCTCCACCAATGGTATTAACTGCTGGTACTCTGCCAGTGTCTTCAGTAGCTCCATGATGAAAGGGAGGTAGTTGTGCTTTCGTCGAATGTTTTCAATCTGTGCGGAAACACATAAATCCAATAAGTGGGGGAAAACTGGGCATTGCTGATGTGTTGGAAGGAAATGAACAGGACCTCGGTGATTTAAGTGCATTCAGAGGTGGCTGAGAACACTGCAGGAAACACAGCCACTACATTTATAATGCACTCAAGGTTATTCAAAAAGGTATTTCTCAAAGGAAAAAACATTTCCATTACAGGTTAATGGACTGTTTCCCTGTATTTCTATCACAGTGAATGTCACATGAAAAACAACATGTAATTGTAGGGAAAGTGGGGTTGAGCAGAAACTCACCTTATATCTTTTAAGTTTCTGATTTTCCTCTTCAATAAGGAGCTGGTACTTGGCAATCTCTGACTGGATGGAGCTAAGAAACGTGCTACTCTGGTCTGTGTCCATTGGTTCATCCTGGGAACAGAAGAGGAAAAACAGGATTCTATATAACCAACATATTTACATTTACAATTAGCAGTCTTACAGTAATTCATACATACATTCTCTGCTCTGCCCCTGAGCCACAGTCGTGATATAACCACGCCGCCGCCGCTCTCTCTCTCTCTCTCTCTCTCTCTCTTTTGGATCAAGTTAGAAGCATCTCATCAAACTCAGATCAAACTGTCAAAATGAGGCAGTCCCGATAAACTAGAAACCAAGATTCTGTAACTCCATTGTCTTTTTTGTGCCTGAAATCTTTTCAGAAACATCTTTTCAATAACATTTTCTTGTATTGTGAAAACGGAGGTTGAAAAAAACAATGAGTGCTGATCAAATATGAACGCCGATCCTGTCATCTACGACGGTCGGAATTTCCTCGTTGAAATTTCCATCTTCAGAACTCAAAGCGTTCCAGTTGCACGATGCCAAAAGTTCACTAAAAGAACCTGGCTGACCATAACGGAGCGATGTCTCTTCGGCATGTGCACTCACAAGTGAACCCTCAGCAGTGCAGCCTCTGTCCATATAGAAACGAAATACAGGATGGAAAAGGCACTTTTATATTTGCAAATGTAGCTAAACATTTCATTCACAAGACGGATACAAATACTGTTGTCTACAAATACATCCGAGCCCGATCCCCATGGGCCCATTGTTGTGTGATGTCGGATAACTGCTCCTTCATGAAGTCGGGGTGGATGGATTAGCTCGGAGTTTAAAAGGAATTACGACTTTGAGTGGTGTTCCATTGTACTTTTTCTAGTAGGAGGTCAGAATCTTTTAAATACAGAGCTGTCAGTAGCACAGCAGTAGCTCCAATTTAACATATACTCGCGTCCTTTCTACTTCATAAACAGACCACTTTTATGCAAAGGCCAACTTTCCAGCAGTGAGACACCTCTTTAAAGCCAGCAGGAAGGGGAAACGCAAGTACATACGTATGAGTTTCATAAGTAATAACCTTTACTGGATTAACTGAATGTGAATATAATGTCATAAGGAGAAAATACCCCACTTCTTCAATACGTTGGCATGTATGTTTTCACTGTTGATCTGATGTCTAACTTGGACTTGCAGAATTCGCACAGCTAAATCACAGTTAAAGCTTGTGTTTGCTGACCTCCAGTGGCTGTTTAACCTCGCAGCAGAAGTGCAGACGTGTGCTCGGGCTGTGAGCAGTGTCCCTTGACATCATTGTTAGGTGTGGTTGGTGAAAGGTGCAACAGAGCACACTTTCGACATCGCCTGATAATTAGCTCGCGAGGACGTTACTCTTTGACCGCTTTCAACAGTCATGAAACCTACCATTTAACGCAACAGATGGCTTTAAGATGTACATTCTGATAGAATCCTAAAAAAAAAATGTAAAAAAAATTGGGAAATGTACAAAATATCCATCAACTTTCCCTGATTTCAATGTTTGAATAAATGCCGCTACTTCTCATAATATTCGGAGATCTCCATGATCCATAGTAGGGGTGCATCAGTGTTATTTTCTAAATGTTGCAACTCTGCTGCAAATTGCAACATTTCACTTCGGTGTCATCAAAACTAGAGCAGCTGCCTCTGACACATCATGTTTGGTGGATAAATACAACGTGACAAACATGACAAACAGATATATGGAGGGAGTCCAAAACAAAGCCGACGCCGTTTTGTTTTTACTCGACCACAACGTAGTTAGGCTCTCACTTCTGAAAGCTGACAACTGATGCATTTCACATTTTGAGCCTCACGGCGACAGAGTGAAAAAATACATTATTCTCTGTCATGTCCGTGCTGGATGCGGCTCTTTTGCTCCCACTCACCTCGGTGAGCTGGGTCTGGAGCTCTGCAATTTTTCTCTCGTATATCATCTTTCTGTCTGACACAATGGCCATTAAGTTGAATCGGATCTCTCCTTCACTGTACCTGAAGAGGGAAACAATACACATCCACTAAGTACAGAATGACACACTGTCAAGAAAAATATAAGTAGTGCAGTACTTGGGAGAGAAAGTCAGAATACATGCTTGGCTTCAGAAAATAAGAAACCATAGAACGTGTAAAGGAGTGAAATGAGATGAATGAAAGAGGTCGTCTCAAACTACTGTGACTGCATATATTCTTTACACTCCTTCTCTTTAGGAGTCAAATAGAAAGTATTCAGTTAACCTAAAATGACTTTAAAATAAGTAAAGAAAGATATTTACTTTTGTATTCTTTTCTCGATCACTGGGCGAACTGCACTGATCCAGTCATCCTGGTTGCATGCACCTGGTGAGAAAGAAATAATACAAATAATACGGCATACTGAATAAATAATACTGCAGGTGTCTGTACATAGAGTAAGTGAAAGCACACAGCATAAGTCATCATAAAACTGACAGTTTTAGAGGGGAAATGGGCCACGGCCAGCAAGAAGAAAATCAACTGTGGACAGCAGAACCTAACACTGAGGGACTTTAAACATAAAGCAATAAAAGAAAAACAACAAATTCCATTTTTTCTGCTTACCCAGGTCAATTGGCCCCTCTCGAAGCCCGTCCAGCTCGTATAGTCGGCCGTTTACAGGAACATAGCTCACAAAGTGAAAGGCGTCTTCGTCCTTTGCTGACGACTTTGCGTCGAACTCAAACATTTGCTGTCTAGAAATACAAAACAAAACAATTATAAAAATCAGAATCGCGTAAATATCATCCATCGCACCAACAAATGATGCTTGTGGTCTGTCTAGCAAAAATCCATTAGAGGAAAGCAGAGATGCACACATAGATAATAAATCATACCACAAATCTAAACCAATAATTCAATGTGATGAGCAGAACTGTTAAAATCATTGTTGTCCTAAATCATCATCACTAAGTGTGCTTGTGAATAGTTTCACACAAATATTTTTTATTTGCTGTCTATAAAATAAGAGAATCAGCGCAGACTAACTTTTGAAGTAACCAACAAATGATCCACCTCAGACTTGCCCGTTTCATAAAAACAGACTGGTGCTTCAGCAACAAATGGACCAAACACTGACTTAGAATGAGGAGCTAAAAATAACATGAAGCCAATCAAACAAAGCCTCTCCAGCTGGATATGATATGAGAGGGAGCTTACCTGGCAAAGCTGTTGTGAACTTGTCGGATCACTTCAGAGTTGCTCAGAGCCAAACCTTTCATCTGGAGAGAGCGGGAGATGCAGGATTAGAATGGTGGCTGTATAACCCTTTCCTTTAACATGCAGCAGTGTTATGAACGGCTGCATGGGACACATTATACATTCCTTTTTCAATTAACAAGTCATGGATCTAATGAGGGTTTCAATTTCCGTAATATTAAATATTGCAAATTTTAAAAATGTAATAACTTGTTCCTCGTCATCATGCCTCCACGAATACCGATTCTTCTACGCAGTCAATCTAGCCGTGCTGTAGTCACTCGTAGCCATTTCTAAACTGACTAAAACATATCAACAAAAGTAAAACAAAGTAGATTTGTCTTAGAAGAGTTCACTCTACTTCAATGTTTTTTTCAAACCAAAGGAGGAGTTGAGCATCATAAACCCGTTCTGCCTTGTTCATCAGAATTTTCGTGGCACAGACAACTGAGTCATCGCGGTTTTGAAGGTAAGAGGATCAGAGTTAAAGATGAAAGGTTGTGTAGTTAATTACTTCTCCAGAGAGAAAGCACTTCTAACATTATTTATAAGGGTAATAATAATAATAATAATGTATAACTTATTGAGTAACAAGACAAACGCTGAGATCATTCAAGGGGCAGGTTCATGTAGCCTGTTCACACCTGGTGTTAACATCCTCTGTCTCTGGTGATCCGATCACAAGCCGACAGCTCTAAGTCTGTCAGCTCACACATGGCATTAGAAGGTGTCTTCATGTGCATTTTGCGTGACCCCGTCACTTCCCCCACTCTACTGTATATGCACATAAACACACATCACTGGGTCAAAAAGGGACACAATGTTCTTACACTAAGAGAAAAAAAAAAATGATGTACACGGCCTAGATAACTGAGAATTTTTCATTAACAGCGTTTCACGTTTACAAAAACTTTCTTCACTCAGCAACTTACAAAATTGAGAGATTTAAAAAAAAATGTGGAGACTTTCTCCATGGGTGAGGAAGAAGTAGCCTATATTGGTTACCATTTCCTGTATTAGCAAGATTTGATAAGTTTACAGTTAATAAAATATTGTCTTTTATAAAAGGTAAAGTCAGCTGTTTAAACAGCTGCTAAATGTTGACAGGTATGACACACTTCTGACATGGAGTAGTAGACGGGCTGGTACAGCGATGCCACGACAAATTGACACTTTTTATCAAAAAGAAGAAAAACTTAATGACATTTTTAATGCTGAATTTACAGGAAGTCCCAAATGATTTGGAATTTGCTGTCGCCTTTTAGAAAAGCTTTTAAAATTTCTCCTCACTGAACCACTCTCAAAGTTGTGGGATTTAATAAGGGAGTCTGGTTATCCTGCAATTATTAATTCAATGGTTAGATGAGTTAAAATTGTGCATTCACACACACACATCTGCAGCTAACACTAACTGGTCAAGAGAGCCCTAACATATAATTTGCACTACAGTTAAGACATTGTGTGAACTACTATGATTGGTGTTTTGCGGAGGACATCGGTCGAGTGCACATCGATGTGGCCCAGAACACATATGCAGAAACACTGCTAAAAGAACACGATCACACACGGTCTGAGTGGGCAAATCTTAAGTGTGTCCTCAATACATCTCGGGTGCATTCACACTTCACACTTCACACCCGAAACTGTCCACTTGTGAGAAGATCTCTCAGGATGGATGTTATTACTCAGTACGAACAGGGCAAAGGTTTTCATATATTGCATACACTAATGGAAAACCGTGTTATGAAATGGATAGATAAGTCAATTCCTGCAGCAACACACCCAATGCAAAATATAAATTACAGAGATTCAGAAAGAAACAAACTTACAGCAGCATCGAAACTCTGTGAAAACTCTCTGAACTCTGTCAGTGTGTCTCCAAGCAACATGTCAGAGTGGGAACAGTTGAGCAGAACGCTGACTATTGCCTGGGTGGCACAGGCGTTGTTAATGACCTGAAAACACAAAACAACAGTTGGTTGGACAAATAAACAAACCCTGCTATTGTTGCATATGTATTTAAAAGTGAGCACCTTGGAAATTGAATGATAGGATCTTAAAGTTGCAACAGATAAAAATTTTAGGAACAATTCATTCTCTGCCAGTTCATCTGAAGTTAAATAAAGTTTTTTTAAATCAGAGAACAACACGCAAATATTTAAAATATAGCAAAAAAAAATCTCTGTAGGATGTGTAAGAAAGAAGAGTGACGCCGAGATAGAAAAGTGGTTGAAGGTATGTCGATTGCTGCTCAGTGGCTTATACCGATCCTCAGAGTGGTATAAACCGATCCCTAGACTGGTATACAGATTATCGGAGTGGTATAAACCGATCCCGAGACTGGTATACAGATTATCGGAGTGGTATAAACCGATCCCGAGACTGGTATACAGATTATCGGAGTGGTATAAACCGATCCCGAGACTGGTATACAGATTATCGGAGTGGTATGCTGCTATTCCACCGACACAATACTGTATGTGCCGCTTGAGAACGTTATGGCACTGACACTGTTGGATGGGTACCGCCCCCTGATGAATATGCAGATATAATGGGCTGGTCTGATGACAAGTACTGCCATAAATGTATACATTTTTTTGTATTTTGTATGTTATGTTGTTGGGTGTAATTACTGTCTATATGCGTAAAAACATAACATACATGCGTTCCTTTACTTGCGGTGATGTGTTAAGTTGGCATTGTCAATAAAGAGAAAACATTTTTTATACATTTATGGCAGTACTTGTCCTCAAACCAGCCCAGTGGTATTATATTTGCATATTCAGCATACCACTCCGAGAATCTTTATACCAGTCTGAGGATCAGTATACCGCTGAGCAGCAATCGACATACCTTCAGTGACTTTTAGATCTCGGCGCTACTGATTATTTCAGTGAGG
>OMLP01015724.1:35674-58677 GCA_900302685.1 Spondyliosoma cantharus | reverse complement strand
TAGAAGCTCGACTCGTACGTCTCTGCGTCTTCTTTCCATGACAGTCCAGCACTGCCATACACATTCATACAAAACAACACACACACGCGCACACACACGCACATGCACACACACACACAGACAATTCCATTATCAAATATCTCTGCAAGAGAAACACCACTGATTGTGCAACAAAGACCATTCTTTGAAATGTGTTTTGTGTGTGTTTACACTAGACCACATAATGGAGGCCCCGGTGTGGGATTTTGATTGGCATGCCAAAAGAGCTGTGATGTTTGTGATATGTAAGTCTAGTGTGACGTTTACATACTTGTTGGACAGCGCTTTCTAAACAATAACACTGGCATACGACGGCAACAACAAACATTTTCCATTTCTGTCACATGGGGATTGATTGCATCCTCTGCTCGGACGGTATGGATCTCCCGGACCTCATGTGTCCCCAATTTGAACACAATTTTGGTTGCTTTGTAGTTGCTGGTTGCTGCATCATTTACACATTGGAAGTACGCTGAGTGATTTTAATCAATAGCAGCTTTGGTTGCTATTATCTCTCCTCTGGGTTACCTCCTGAATCTGTACTCGATCGCTTGCGCTTTCCCTTTATAAACTACCAATTGCCAACATCCTTTGTGAAAATGTTTTTATGCAGATGATGCTCTTACGTACACCCCTGTCTCTCAAGATGATTCTGATCAACTATCTGCACTTTAAAACTCCTCGTATGGTGGTAATCAATGACTAACTTTATCCTCTCCAAATAACAAAAATTGTTGTTCCCAAGGTAAACATATCTGTGTTGTTAAGTACCATCTTCTGCCATTATTTCTACAATATATCTCAAATATCACGTTGAGATGTGTAAGATGCCACTCTTTGACAATCTAAGACATCCAAAACCTTTTCAAGATTCACGCATGAAGATGATTTCAATTGGGTAGTAACTTTTGGGGTCCTGTCCCACAGTTTTGGGTGAGAAGTTTGGGACATTGAACCACTGCTGCTTTATACCAAGAAGAATGATTTGAGGCGATTCGGGCACCTGATAAGAATGGCCTATGAATGTCTCCTTGTAGAGGTATTCTAGTCGCGTTTCACTATGAGGATACAGGCCAGGCCCAAACCTCAATGTAAGGATTATATACTGTAATGCTATCTGGACAAGGAGACATTTAAGGATCTCCCAATAGTAATTAGTAGAAGTAGTTAGGGATATAGGGACAAGGGTCCTCGGACTTCTTTGCTTAGTCTGCTCCAACATGACTCAGACACAAACAAAGGGTGGATAGATTGATGTTCAAAAGAAGATAAAGCACTTTGTGGGTTAGCTGTAGCTTTCCTAAGAGACCACATCATTATTCTTCATCAGATAATCCAGAGCATATCATCTACTCATTCCCATGCTTCTAAATAAACCCCCCTAAAGGATGAGCTTGACAAGTACCTTTTGGGGTAGACCCGTGTGATCCCTCCGTCGGTGGCAACAAATCTGGCCAAGACACCATCCCTGACAAGCAGAGAAGATAAAGCTATAAAACATACAGTTACAAAAACCTGGACTGTGCTTTATGCCTGGATGACATTTATTGGTGATGGTGAAATACTTGAGTCATCTGCACTCAATTCTTCCACTTGGACATTCATTACCAAATACCAAGCAAGAAATTACTGACGCTTTTTTTTTTTGTTTGTTTTGCTTGATCACAAAAACATAGTCATGGTAAGCTAGGCAACATGTTGGTGCTTCACTTACTGCACCCCGTTAGTTTTCCAAAACTTGATTAGCTCAGAGGTGATGCCAGCATCCAGCAACAATCTGTTCACCAGCTCCACATTACCTAAACAAAAAAACATCACTTTATTATCAACATGTTACCTCTGGATACCATTTGTGTGTCTGCTGACTAAATAGAAATTTAAAAGTAAAAGGTGCAATATGTAAGAACAGGCTTGTTAAATCAATAGCCACAACATAAAGGGGGCAGCCTATCACAAGATTAGTCGTAACTGCTGCCAACTGTATGTGCTGTTAGCTAGTTAGCTCACTTAGCTGTTAGCTTGTCATCGTGAGCGTTGAGCTCAGAGCACTGGGGAAGTGTTGGTGTTTACGCCACTAACACAGGAGCTTTGATTCAGGACAGTACAGGACTAACTGGTTAGCATCTAAACATTGCAACATGACACAATGTAGGCTTCATGTCAAAACTCTTAGTCCTTCACATTCTGTTGATAATTATAGTTAAGACTTCAATGTTTTCAATCAAAGTTCTTACATATTGGACCTTTAAAGTTGCTAACTTTTTAAGATATGATGTTCTCCTTTTGTTTTCCCAGAATTTCTAGCCTGAAAGATTTGAGAGAACAAGAATCTGCCGGAGGAGCATCAACAGCCAACAAGGAATGAATAATTATGTGAGAAACAAAGAGATGGAAAGACATGTAATCCAGATCAGATCCCCAGAGTATATATGATACCAGAAAGACAAAGAAAAAAACAAAATAAGGAAAAATGTGGAATATTTA
This sequence comes from Spondyliosoma cantharus, assembly GCA_900302685.1. Classification (NCBI taxonomy): domain Eukaryota; kingdom Metazoa; phylum Chordata; class Actinopteri; order Spariformes; family Sparidae; genus Spondyliosoma; species Spondyliosoma cantharus. The sequence continues at coordinate 56,154 of OMLP01015724.1, read as the reverse complement.
ATCACATTTCGGTGTCCAAAATGAACGAATGCAACATGGGAATAGGCTCCAACTGATATACTGCACCTAAAAGGTCCAAAATAGAAACTGCTAGATAGACTGATCTGGTCTGCAAAGAAATGGTAATATCTCAAAAATCTCTTATGCAGTAAGACTGAAAAAGACACAACCTTATGAACCCATTAAAATATGTATTTAAAGTCTGCTATTGGTGAATATGCCTGATGTTGACGAAGTGTAGCTGGTGGGCTGGTATAGGTGCAACAAATTATTTTTCTAGACATTCAACAAGACCACATGACAAACGTAACAGGCGATAAAAGACGTTCGCCCATTCTTTTGTCCATGCCCGCCACTTTGAACTCTCCGACGACCCGCTCCAGTCCATTAACATCGAGGCTCGTCGATATAGCCCCACCACCTCCTCCAACCTTTATGACACACCACACACATCAGAGAAAACAGCTGGTGTAACACTTTATTCTACCCCCCCACCCCACCTTCCCTCCTCGTGTGGTGGTTTTCATTAGGGATCCTTTATTGAAGTCAGCCCAGGAATTCCTAATGTACTTCAACTTCTTCGCCACTGCAGTGGCTTAACCAAGTAAACCGTGTAACGATACTCAAGCCGCCAATAGTCCACATGGGCCGTACTCCTCTCTCTCCCCCTCTGAACTCCCTGTGGACTCCATTAAACTAGCAGCTAATAACAGTGAAAGTAATATTTCAATTGGATGCAAAGTTTTATTGATCGTGTTTGAACCAAGTTCTCGTTAAAGTAAACTTAAAGGGAATCTTTTATAAATACCTGAGGACCCTTTTGTTTTACTCAGCGGGCACGATGCATATCAATGAGTGCATGCGAGAAATGGCAAGGATGTTAATGCATTGGTCAGATGTTTGGGAGAAGGTCCGCTGGCCCCTGATTTGTGTTTTATTGCTCCTCTCGTGCTCCTGGCTTGACGTGTCCTGCTCTTTCTCACAAACACACAGTAATTGGATGAGGTCGAGCGGCTATGGGTGGGGTGTGGAAGGCATATTACTGGTGAATATTGTGCGAGTGCGAGCGCGTGTGTGTCACATCTAAGCCGATGTGCCTCACACATGTGCACTCAGGCGTGTGATGGTCAGACTTTTAGAGTTAGCATCAAATGGGTAACACGAACACAGGGGTTCCACATCACAAAGCTTTGCCTGGTCATGCACACCAAACAGCCAGACCTGTATTTCACTGGAAAGAGAGAGACCTCTGGGAATAGGTTTCAGTTGACGGTCTTCCATTAAATTTTCAATGCACACCTAATGCTAAGCCAGATGGCTGAGATTCGTTCACATATACGTACTACGGCAAATACTGTAAAGCTTAGCAGCTCTTTGTGATGCAAATAAGAGTCTGTAGTGAGAATGAGGTCCAAGTGCCCTGCAGGGTACATTAAAATCTAGGAGAAAACTTTCAGTTCTCAAGAAAAAATGTTCAGAGTTGATGGCACCAGGAGGATGTAAGTTGGAAAGAGGGCATTTCAGAGAATATTTCCTTGTTTTTTCATACTCACACAATGGGTGGTTTGGAGTCTTAGTGTCAATGAAGTCGTTGAAATCCATGAGGAACTCAGTGTTGTTTTTCTTCTTGTCAAGCTTCAAGTCCTTGCAGTACATTCTGTGAGAAGCGAAAGCAATTGAGTAATGTAAGCAGAAAAAAAAAAAAAAAAAAAGGGAATCACCGGGTTGAAATGTATCTCTGTACTGAGTCATAGTCGTCAACAGGGGTTTCTACAAATCCACTTTCAGTTTAAAAGGTCATGATTTAATTCAGTTTTGGATTTAAACATTTCTTTTCTGAGCAATGACAGCTACGGTATGCCATAGTTGGACTATCGAGTAGGGATGTAACGTGACATCACAGTTGCATGCAGTCATATGTAGGGTATTTCTGACTGTCCGTGGGCGAGAGGATGGTTGTTTTGAGCCACAATCCAATCCAGTAGGTGGGGGAGAAAAGGACTAGAAGTGGTTTTCCACCTGCCATTTAACATCGAAAGCAGAAGAAGACACAATAAAATAAGCTGAATGAAAAGACACTGTGACTGACTATAAACTGTGGCTATAGCCTTATGCATTTGGGATTTTTGTTACTTTTATCCCGTTGCACCGAACTGTGACACTAAAGCAGAGGTAAGTACTGAAGCTTGACTTCTGTATACCGTTACACCACAACTATCAGGTCTAGATCTGTAAGGATCAACAGACCATTGTTTTTATGCCCTGACAATTATTTATATTAAAGTTTCAGGTGTAATAACAATATTTCACAAGTCAATTGGAAACAAACTGTTAAACACAAAAAGAAATGGAGAGTCACTTGATGGCAGAGTAATACAATCTTGAGTTTCCTCACTTTTTTCTTTTTTTGCATTTTGCGAGGCGTGTGTTTAGAAGAACATGTGTGTTTCTATAAACACAAAGAAACATAAAATTGTAATCCAAAATAAATGTCATGTCATCTTACCTCGGTGCAATAAACGTAAAGCCGTACTCATCGAACTTGTCTGCCAGCAGGCTTTCAGAAACTGGTGGAAGGAATGAAATAGTATGAATTTCCTTCCCCGTGCAGAATAATATCAGACAGGTTCAAATGAAACTGAGGTAATAATTGTATGCAGATGAGACGGTGCTCCACCGGGCAGGATGTGAACACCTGTTGAATATTTAACAGTGCAGCAATAAGAGAGAAGTGCTACAGGGATCAAAAACTGAAATGAGTTTTTATCTCTCGACGGGCTGAGCAGAAAAGACATCAGCAGCGTAGCTTGACATGTTCATCATTAACACATCCCAAGTTATCACATATCTACAAAACTGGACCAACTTAAGTAAAAATTACAGAAATGTAACACCGTAAAGAATACAGTCATACACAAACAGCTAGAAATCAGGTAAAATAAGAAGGACCAGAACAGACTTGGCCAGACATGCTGGGTAACGGACCCACAAGGCTCAAGAACACGAGGAGAGAGATGAAAGTAAAGGAAAAAATACTTGCCATTTTTCCCTGGAGTGGAAAAAAATCCCAGCAGAGAGAAAGGGAGTGAACGACAGAATCATCCCCCAGGGAGGAAAAGACGAGAGGGAAAAGAAAGGGGGGGGGGGGGGGAGGAAAAAAGGCAGGGTAAAACCACAGGGGTCAAAGGTGACACAATATTTTATTCACAGAGCGAGTCCTGAATAGAAATATTGGATTCCAAACTAAAGGTTTGAGGCCTTTGGATGTAAATGGAGACAGCGAGTAGAGAGAGGCTTACGATGTGGTCGGAAGGTTTTTAAAAGTTGTGATTTAGATTTGCTTTTAGCGTTAGTATTAGCATTCTTTTGGTGATAGGGTGGCTGCACTCCAGTGATGCATTTGCATTACAATGCAGCAAGCAGGAGAATCAACCACAGCTCGTAACCTTAACGCTCCTCTGACATTCTCCAAAGCATGTCGTGTCGACAGTCGATTATACTGTACAGCAACATTTCTCATGACGACATGGGCTACTCCTTGTCCTCTTCGGTGGTCATGATTGGAAAATAATTGCACCCATGTGCTTTTTCTTTGATATTCGGTCACCACTTACTAATCCAACAAAGTATCTAGTAATGATGGATAGCAGGGAGATTTGGAGAGTGACGACTGCTTATATTTTCTGCTGTTTCGCACGCCTTTTCACTCTGATGATGACAGTTTTGCGAATAACTATATCGCTGCGATATCTAAGGTGTGCGGCTTGATTTCTTTCCAAAACGAGAACTGCCTTCAGGATTAATCAGTCTCAAGCGTAGAAACATGTAAGACAAGAACCAGCATTGACAAATAGATGTGGGAAACGAAGACATGATAGTTTTTTTCTCAAGTTATCTTGGCTTTTTAAAGTAACATTTATATCCACCATCTGAGTATGAAAACGATATAAATCGGTCTCCGGTTTCAGTCAAAACCGCAGCACTTAAAAACGCTTTTGAGTTTGATTCAGTGACCACAAACAGTGACAGTCAAAACTGATGACAAAGCACACAGAAGGACAAACAGAAGAGATGAGGCTCCGTGTGTTACCAGGGGATCATGTGTTTCATTAGCATTTGTTTAACAAGGTTCTAAAAAGTGAGTCAAAAAAGAGAAAACTAAAGAAAAGAAAAAAGAAACAACACTACTCATGTTTTGGGCGCACACTCACAGCTTTCTCCTTTATGGCTTCACCTTTAAATAATGCAAACATCCTGTCCCTCCCGCCACAGCCAGCCAGTGCCAAAACCACATCTGAGGGGCCACTGGAACAGGTGGGGGGTTAAACACATACATGCGCACGCAGACGTACACACACACACACCATCTGCGACACACTGTGTGGGCGCGCGTTGCATGCGAAGCGCTGCTTCTCAGAGCAGATGCCAGCTTGATTCAGCGTAACTGAATTGTCATTGCTAATCAGAAGCCGCTAAATGAAGAAAAACAGAAAACAAAATGCTTCTGTGCTCTGGAGTCTGGAACGAAAGTTAGGGGCGCAGTTACATCCAAAGTCTGCTGGTGGTGCGAGCATAAGGGGATTGTGAGGTAAAGCACAGGAGGAGAATACTTGCCCAAAAAGGCTGCAGGGGGTCCAACAACACCAGGAATGGTCAAGAGTTGAGGAGGACGGGAGAAACAGGAGGAGGGAGGAGGGATAAAAGGGTGAGGAGAGGAAAGAGGGAATTGGGAAAGAGAGCGGTAAAGACAAAAAGAAGCCAACAGGGTTACGCAATATTTTATTCAAATGGACGTTGAATAAGAATATTGTATACAGAAGTACAGAACACTTAGAGATTAAGTAAGTTACCACTTGAAGATACAGGCTGTGTTTAAGGAATAATGTAGGTGCATGCGTGTGTGGCTGTAAGTTTTGATGACATACTATGGCTGTTGCAGGCCTATAATAAGCCAGTCCAAACCTCTTATTTGGCCTATATGGAATGACTGGACAGGCTACTAGAGTGAGTAAGCAGCAGCGGCAGTGACAGACTGTCGATCAGCCAAAGACTGAGTAACACAAAGCACACCGCTCCTGAGATTAGGCTCAGGGGCGGTGTGCTTTGTGTTCTCGTTAAAGATCTGTGTTAGCGTTAGCATTAAGCGCACACCCAGAGTAACTGTTGCGCCGGGTAGCTTTTTTTGGACTGGGGTATATTTGTCGTGGGGTAGTTCTGGAGGAGTGGCTCTGAAGGGAAGAGGTGGGATTGTTTTTTTTGGCTGGATACTTTCAAAATGTAGCTGTCTTTTGCTGGTTTCTACAATCTTACCAATCCCAGCTTTAACACTTGGTTTTCGGTTAAGCTTTCCATGTATAATGTCAGTTACAACCATTATATACTTTTACTTATTTTTATTTTCCTAACCAGTTAAAATGCCATTGCTTGACATTCATATCACTGTGGGAGTCAACTTGCATTTTGTTAGCTTTATATTGTTATTTACTCTCTCTGAGAAGGGCAAAAACAACAAAATTCACATTGTTTCATTGAAATAAGACAAATCTCTCACAAAGTTGCTCATGCACTCAGCTGCCCGGCCACAACCTAATCCTCAGAGACCGGGGCCAACCGTTAAAAAGCAGTTTCCAAACTGCGCTTAATGAAACTGCAAGAAAAATGAAGGCGATGAAATCTTCACTGTGATGGATTATCAATGTCAAGCAAGCCGCCTAAAGGTGCAAAATTTCAAGGTATGATATGCATCGGAAAATGGCTGGTATTAATGTAAAGCTGTGTTATGCAGATACACAACCGTACGTATGGCTGTCTGGGCCGGTTCGATGGGCATCACTAAATCACAGAAATGTCACAAAAAGGCCCACTTTTGGCTACTGAGTGCAGCCAGGCGGACGGGCAAACATGGAGTCAGAGGGACAGACTTTACAGACTCTAACAAGGGACGGCTCCATCTTAATTGAAGTGAACACACACACACACACACACACACACACACACACACATAGTGAGGAGCTGTAAATGAACTGATGAGTGCTATATGTGTGAAAGTGGACACTGGAGCCACTCGTCCCGCTGTCTGGCGACAGAAACTTTGAACAGCACCACAACTGAGGGTGTGTGTTGCCACAGAGACAAGGAGAGGGCATGCAGGGGTGGCGTAGACTTCTTTTTGTTTGGGGGGGGGCTGTATGTACATGGGGCACTGTAAGTGATGGACAGGAACCATAAGCTGAGGCAGGAGTGTTTCTCAGCCTTACATGGAGAGCAAAATACTGTCACTGGGGAACATTAGCAATCATTTTCCAACCAGGATCGTTTGTCTTCCGTGTGTATAAGTGGAGGGTGAATGTTCCTGAGTGGAAAAGCCTAAAATGGAACGGGAGATTGAACTGATTTAGATGCCACTTACATTTCGCCTGGGTGATTGTGTCGCCGATTTTAGCGGCGATGTAATGCATACTGTAGTCGGGGAGGACCAGGGCCAGGCTGAGAGAGGACACACATACGATCAAAAAACACAAAATCTCATCACAGCATTGGATTTTTGCACTGACAAGTTTTGTTTTTGCAACGTGGAGCCACTTTTCTGCAACTGTTCCGCAATTTTACTAAAGATTTTTGGCAATTCCTTATTTTTCTTTCACTGCATTGTTAAATCAAGTAAGCATTTAGAGGGGAACTGGAGTACTGCTGCATATGTGAAACAATTGAAGTATGAAACTTTCCAGAGGAAGCTGCATGTAATCGGATAAATAGCCTCCAGTGATTTCACCCGGTGGCTAAATTGCATTGTGGGTAATGTTGGCTCCAGGATTTGAAATGCTGTCCGCTGGTCTAACACTGCACTTTTATAACACTGTTTGACTCATTATGGACCTTTTAAAAACAAGTGATCACAAGCGATACAGCAGAAACCTGGTGTCTACAATACCTATATAATAATCCAGCCACTGAGTGACACTACTGGAGGGAATTTAAAGATTACATGTGGCTTTTTCTGGAGCCACAAAAGCCATTATACTACTTGATATTTAACATAACATACGGAGTAGTACTCCCCAAGACCTAGAACACAGTGAAATGTGAAAAAAACACACAATAAAAACATTGCATCCACCCTTACAAATCATTACACTTCCAAAAAACAATCTGTCAGTAAGTCCTGCTGAACATTTCTTAGCAGGAGGCGGAAATTTCCAAATCGTACACATAAGTTCTACATTTTTGCCTGGACTGTGTCCTGAACTTAACGCCATCCTCCTGCTCCAGTCCCAATGAGAACAAAACGTTTCTGTGTAATTGTGTAATTGTAATTGTGAGGAACATTTTTCGAAGCATCTGGAGTTCCTCTACATCTGGACTGAAGTTTGTTAAGAAAGTATTTCACACATGCGGATTAATCACTTCAAGACGATATTTACCTGTAGTCTGTCCCCTTCACTGGTGCAAAGGTGTACGTCCTCTTACCTACGTCAATGTAACGCTTTAAGGGGCGACAGTTTGGTCAGTACATGTTGCATTTTCTGAACAAATGTGTTTATAACCAACAACATCCTCCGAGTATAAAATTACCTCATCTTGGGATTTCACCAAAGTGTCTATCGTGTAACTTCCCGTTTGAGCGTCGATCATTTTCTTCCTTATCTGTGGACCAAATCATTATGAATAGCTGAATCAATTAATTAATTTAAAAACAAGAAAATAGAAATCAGTCATGCTACAGTCGAAAAATCCCAGGGCTATTGATTTGTATATGAGCTCATGGGATCATGAGAGTTGAAGCAATCTATTTTCCAAACCTCCACTTTGATGTCGTTCTCCAGCTCTGCATCGAGGAAGTCCAGCGTTACAGGGTCAGCAAACTCTAAAGTCTATGCGGAAGAGCAGGCAATTAGTCTGTCGTAACACTACAATTTATAATAACTTCAGAATTTGCGGGCTTTGAGCACAAAGCCCAGAGAAATATTGAGCGGCAGACCTTGCTAATAGATCTTCTGTCTCCAAAACAGATTTTATTTTTTTTTCCCCGTCTTTGAAAAAGGGACCTAATTGAGGGATTAATTTATCTGTTGTTGCTGACATTTGAACATTGTAATCATCTGTGACCAATCTGTGCATATGTTATTTACAAGAAGAGCGCATATCTCAGGGGTCAACGAGAAACATCTTGCTGTGTTTCAACAAACATCGTGCCGGAGCCATCGGGACATTTTTAAAAAAAACAAAAAAAACAAAAAAAAAAAATCTGAAATGTCGGCCAAGCGATACAAACAAAGTCAGTGTGGTAATTCAGGATAACATTGGGTCTGTAGCAGAGAGGCTTGCAGATACAACGCCAGTTTTATACTAAAACCATACTTTCTATGACAGACAACCAAGATATCAAATCTCCCTGCAAATATTTTGTAGAATGTGACAATGGGTTGGTAAAGGTCAGCAATAAGTAACAGGAAAATCCTTTGACGATCAGGAATGTCATGTTTTTCATTTGCAACTAATGTTTTAGCAAAGTAACAGATATTTGGAGCGACATCAATTTCGACTTCCTCGAGAAAAAAAGAAAACGTCTCGTTGCTCTGAATTAGATCCTTGCGATCTGACCTACCAGTGGCTGGAGATTAGGGTGGAGCAGCACGTATCCGTTGGGGTCGATGGCAAAGTAGTAGCCGTTTGGTCCAAACTGCAGGAAAAAAAAAAAGGGAACAGAGATGAAGATGTCTGGACCCCTGGTACCAAATATGACATCTGCTGTATGAATAAGGCTGGCTTCTCTATGTAGTGTGTGCTCTTACAGTGAAACGAGGCGTCAGTCTCTTGATATCTTCCAGGGACACATCAATAGCCATGACCCCCAAGATGAGCTGGTTTTGATATTTTGGAGATTTCTGAAAGAAAACGATGAGGGGGAAAAGAGCCACTGTGAGACCAGCAGAGGAGTGTAGCTGACAACGTTATACTTCAGCTCCACAACATCTCAGAGACCGAAACTGTGTCTCCATCCAGAAGAACGTTTTAGCTCCGCTTTTGAAATAATCTCCATCCAAACACACCTTAATACGCATATCACATGGACATTGATGTATGCTGGGCATCTCTTTTCGATTACTGTATTATCAGTGTCTGTTTGTGTGTTTCTAATCATAACGTTAGAGAATAAAACAACCATTCCGACACCGCACAAACTTAAACACTCCAGTATCATAACAGATACTCTTTTCAGTGACCTGTAAAGCCATTTACCTGAGTACAGAAGGCCAAAACGCATAGAAAAAGCTTAATTTTAAGATAATACCTGTGTACGTTTGGACAGAGCCTAAGTCATTGTATGGCCTGACATGTACATGTGCACTTTTCTGTGAGCTGGCACACTGTTTTTATACTGTGTCCTGTCTATTTGTTTGCTTTTGTTAGTTTTTTTCCATGTTCTGTGATGTGAAAAAGAACATTTCATGATGAAATACTTTTAAAAAGATTATTGTTCATAGTGGACATAACAGGTAAGGTAGTTAACCTCAATAAATGTGTTTGCAGTGCTATTAAATACTACTTTAAAAACCCAAGCTTTTATTAACATTCTTAAGCAGTCTATGAAGCATTAGCAACTCTAAACACAACAAAAACATATTCATAATGCTATTATTAACACTTATATAGTCTCATTAATGTGACTAAGCAGCTTATAAGGCCTTGTAAGGGCCTCATTATCTATTAAATAATCTTTTCTACAATGACCTTAATGTAAAGCATCACCAAAATTCATTTTAAGCTTAACAAACTCTTTAAAAACCCTCTTGGATTAGCTGGAAAATTCATTGTCAGATCAGTCAAAACAATACATCACCGACAGGGACTACTTTACTGCACAATAAATACTTTTACTAACCCCTTTTCACACTTTAAGTAAGTTTAGCCAAAAGAACTTACATACGTAAGTAAGGTTTTGACTGCAGGGCTTGGATTATTTTCACAGAGTGGTATAAGTACTTTTACATGAGCAATGGGTCTGAGTACTTCTTACACCACTGTGTAGGAGCTTAGTATGAGTCCTGTTGTTCTTTCTGGATGAGTCAAGTCCCTCTGTGCATTCTGAATGATTTCAAGGAAATGGGGTGCAATAGAAATCTGGACAGTCTCATTCCCAAAAGCTTTACATGCCGCCATGAGTCACTGACAAGGCATTTCCAGCCGTCGTACTCAGCCGTAGCGGAAGGTTACCCCTCGTCCTTCGAGATAGACATGTAAACTCATCTTGAAGCACTTAGCTACCGGATCATTTGTCTCCCCGCTCTGCAGGTTTGATCTCTTTTTGATATTTGCTTTATGACGTCCCAGATTCTCTTCCTGTGGGAGCACGTGGGAGAGCTTTGAGGGACCTCAGCGTCGACAAAGGATATAAGGGAGACCCACAAGAAAGAGGGGGATAAAAGTAAAGGATGGGACGATAATTAAGATTATTCATGTCGCATGTTTGTTTTTTTAGTCTGGTAAACATTATGGCGCGTCATGAAACCCCAGACTGCAATTCTCTCAAGGGGTAAAAGTAAATTTGTTCAGTCAGTCAACTGTGAACTTGACAGATGCGAAAGATGATGATGATAAAAAAGTAGGAGTTATTGAAATTTTGTCTTTAAATAAATTAGGACCAACCTTTGTGCCCATGCCTGTCTTGTTGAAGACTGGCAGAGTTCCAGTGATCACCAGGCCGAGCTCCTGGAAGACCAAACATACAACACATTGAATAAACACCAGGTCATCAAAAAGTGTTCATGGCCTAAATCAACAGAATATATCATGGTGTGTCATCCCTTTTTCATGCGATTCCTCAGATTAATGGATCAAACTTCATTAAAAAGGTGCTATATGTAAGAATTGGCCGCCAGTCAAATTCCTCCAAACAGATAGGGGGCAGCATATCACCAGAACGAAACAAGAAAATGCACTCTTCCTCAACTTAGCAAACACAATAAGGTGGTCAGTAACAATACACACTAAGCTACATATAAAGGTTTCTGCTAAATTACATATTAGCAGCTGTTTAGAAGAAACAGCATCAAACGTCATCCTGTTTCTCGCCAAGAGCTTCCTCCAGCAGTGGAGAGCAACACCAATGTGATGCAATTTTACTACTTGAGAACGTTTGGCGTTAGAGTAGACGGCAAACCTGGACACCAATATCAACAGCCACGTCAACAGTCAACAAGGAGATGAAGGAGAGAAATTCTCCAGACTCTCGTACAAAATCGCTAACTTTTGTGAGTTGTTGAGTGTGTGTTTACACCGTTAGCACAGGAGTTTTGGATCAGGGCTAGCATGCTAACTTCAATAGATACCTCTGCAACACAATACATAGACACTTCTTCTGCTTCTTCATATTCTGTTGATAATTTTAGCTCATTTTTGAATGTTAATGACTAAAGTTCTTACATACTGCACGTTAAAGTTCTTTCTTGGGCAGAGTGGATGCTACAGTGACCCACTTTCGCCTCTTTAGGTACAAAGAGATATTACCAGCCAGAGCTAGGTGGTTAGCACGCTAACTTCAGTACTGTAGGTATGTCTGCAACACAAATATCGATGTCCTACACATAATGTTAAAATATTTCTTCACTCTGTTGATATTTTTTGTTAATTTTTTAATATTTTAAACTTAAATTCTTGCATTTTGCACCTTTAAATGTAGGTCCAACACTGAACCCACACACATCTCACGGGTGTCACTGGGTCATTAAAAAAAAGATGTTTTTTGCTGTAACAAAAGGCAGAGACATTTCTGAGTTTGTCCAGGTCACTACAGTCACAAAAGTTGACAGCGTCTTATCAGTAAACGGATGACAATATCCAAACCATTTGGCTCAGTTTACCAGACTGCTTCCTTATCTACACTGTCGCCTAAATGTTAATCTCCAGAGAATCGTAATCATCACAACAAAAAAAACGACTGATGCAACATTTCTTGAAGTAAAGTTAATCTGTCATTTCACAAACACTGCTGGAAGAGAGTTGAAGTGGAGTTTACCAGGATGACAAACAACAAATGCTGCAGATAATCGAACATGACTTCTTCATCTGACAGAAAACAGATTTCTTCTCATTCTCGCAGAACTTTGACTACGAATGCCAGTCTTTTTCCCACACTTGTCACGTGTCTGTCTTTATGTAAATGTCTGTGCAGCGTAACGCACCAATGCATCCAGGTAGACGTTGGTCCACTGAACCTGCTTGGCCTTCCTGCTTTCCTTAACCATGGGCCTGCCCAAAACATCCAGGTACTCCTGTGGACACAGGAACAGAGGAGAGCTTCAGGTTGAATTTTCTACATGCACTTCAGCCATTCCACCACAAGAGGGCACAACACACAGCTTGTTCAGTAACCCACGGGCAAATGAGCTGAGACGTGGTGGTGCTGTATGGGTGAAGATCAGTTTACCTGAGTGTTGATCCTAGTGGCACCTATAGATGGGATCTCATAGTAGTATCCTGAGGCAAAGACATATCACAAGGAAAAATCAGCCCCTGATAATCCAACATGTCCCCCCAAAAAATGAATTAATTACAGGAATTTGAGTAGCTGTTTGTTACTTCTACCCCTGCTTGAATGTGACCTCATACCTTTGTTAGTGCAGGCCATCCACTGTATTGGCCCTTTGTCGTAGTTGTGCTGACCGACTGAAAATGTAAAGATGCGCACCTGTGAAGAAGAGAACATCAGTAAACAGATATCTGTTAAAAAAAAAAAAAAAAAAAAGTAAAGACAGCTGTACTCTACTCTCTGAATATATCCTACCGCTTGATTAGGATTGTATTGTTTGAAGATCTCCTCTGCCTTCTCCTCTCCTCCGTCAGTGAAGAGCATGATGATCTTGTTACAGTTGGCCCGTGCCACATTTGTCTAAGAGATAAGAAAGTACATTTTTTTTTTTATCTAAGGAGACTGAATGACAATTGACTGGAGAAGTTCGATGAAAGGGAAAAAACATGAACTCCTGCACTGATCTGTAGTGTCCAAAAACATCCAGAAGAGGTCGACACATACTCACTCTTCAGTAGAAACACCACCAGGATTGAGTTGCCAGTGTGTTCTCTGCTCCATCATTAATTTTTTTCATAACTGAACGAAATTGATAAATTAAATGAACATAAATTATACCAGACTGTTTAAAGGGGTTTCTCAGGGTTTTGTCAAGCCTCTGGGTCAGTCTGCATATCTTAAGGGAGCATTAAACACAACAGATTGACGCCGACATCCTCGACGTTAACATCCACGCACACACACTCCTACGCCCTTATGTTAAGTCAAACAGTCCGCCACGCATGCCCACGGCGACACTTTACCTGCGCGAGCTGATTGAACGCCATCTCGAAGCCTGCTTTGTAGTTGGTGATGCCCTTGGCGGTGATTTTGTTCACATCCGCTTTCAGTTTATTCTTGTTGCGGACGTTGGCCTGCACCAGGTTCTGAAAGCACGACGCGTTATTGGCGGCCTCGTTGAACTGGAGGGGGAAGAGGGAAGGAGGGATGATGGGAAGTGGAGGGAAGGCACTTGCACATATTTTTTTCTGTTAAATATGTGGCCCTGTTTCCCTTCGTTAAGGAGTCATGCAGTGTCCCTAAACATACAGGATGCACTCTAAATAAGGTGTTTAAAGAGAGAGATTAAATTGATTCCATTTGAGATCACAAAGTCAATCTACTACTTTCACAACACTTCAACTTCTTGGGCTTTGCTGATGCAAAACTCTGTCGTGTGTTAAATGAAATCAGTTCTTAATCAAATCTGTACAGACCGAAGGGAGCTGTAGGAGCAGAAGGAAGGATTGGCAGGAGAGCAGGTAGGGATGTGAGAACAGTGGCATAAGGAGGTAAAAAAAAAAAAGAAACAACAGCAAAGCTTGATTATGGAAGAATCACGCCATAGAGACAGAAACCACTGGTAACTGGTTAAGGTACATTTAGACAGCTCTACATTTAAAATATCTTCGGATTAATATCGGTGAATAGTTAATGTGGAGGAACAGATGGGACCCTGTTACACACAAATATAATCCTACACACACACAGCATCTATGGAGGACTGGGACATGGCTCATTAATACCCAGCATCTGTTTTGGCCTTGACTGCAATCATGAGCATGTTCAAAACACACACAGTCTCAAACGTGTGCACACACACACACAGACAAGAGGTGCACAAATATCGCCTTTACCATCTTGCAACTTAAATTTAAATTTCTGCCCATACTAATCACTGATCTGATGCACTATTTTGTTTGTCATCAAAGGGCATACCCACCAATTTTTACAGGTGTTGGGGAGTACTACTGTATATGAGGGAAAGTAGTATAAAGTCCTTTTTTTGCCCCCAAAGCAAACTACATGGAATCTAATAAACTGCCTCCAGTGATGTCACTGAGTGGGAAAGTTGCATTGTGGGTAATGTAGGCACACTGCACTCCTATAACAGTGTTGGACTCATTACGGACAGCTTAACGACAAATGACCACAATCAATACAGCAGAACGCGAGATATCACTTTTTTAAAAATTCCACGCCTACTATTACCCACAATGCAACCCAGCCACTGAGTGACATCACTGGAGGCAATTTATCGGATTACACGCTGCTTCATCTGGAGCCACAAAAGGCATTACACTACTTTTTTTCTTCACATATGCAGTAGACTCCCCAAGACCTGTGGACACACCTTAATGTGTAAAACTGGTGGAGTTACCCTTTAATAACATTCAGCTTGGATCTGCATAGGTGCTACACCGTTATGCAGATATCATCTAAAAGTTTAAGGGGAATTCTCAAGCTGAAAACAAAGATCTGTAATAAAATGTAGAAACATGGGTGACAAAATTATAGAAGAAGCACCAGAAAGAGACTCCAGCTTCGTCATTTTCAGTTGACAGGCAGTGTTGTCAGCTTATAAAAGACAACCAGCACTTTTAAGTGTAACAGAGGCAAAGTAGTCCATATATTCTAGGTATGAGCGCAATAATTAATGTTTAATTGGAACAAAAACTAAAAAGATCACAGTGGTTAATAATCTCCGTTCAGCCGAAATGATACATGATAAGAAGGAGCACAAAATCCAGGATCTACAAGCGAGGGCCACGTGTCACCTCGCTGATATTTTCTTCTCTATCTGCATGGGTTTATGTTGTTGGAACGCCAGAGGAGCTCACGATAACCGTTTCCAGCTACTCAACATGTTGGCGGACGTTTCAGGGCAAATACTGCCAAGACATTCGTCCTCTTAACAGACGCACGCCTACACACACACACACACACACACACACACACACACACTCTCTAACATAAACCACAGTGAGTTAGAACTTCATCTAACTCATAAAACGCATCTTAAAAATATCTCAGACACAGTAATAAGAGCAGCCTACTGTATGTGGCATACATATGTTCTTCACAGGCAAAACGTAGACATTGCTTATATACATTCACTCTGAAAACACACAGAAACGTGTCCTCTTGGAGGGATCTGGCCAAAAATACATGAAACCACACACGACAAAACCCAATTGCTTTAATTACACTATTTGATTTTGAAAGGTCATCGCAGATGGTACCTTCAAAAGGCTTCTAAATGCTTATGGAAGGCCCATAAACTGAGCCGGACGCCATCAATATATTTATTACTCTGCTGCCTGATTTCATTAACTTCAAAAGCCCGATCACTTAGCTGATTTGAAAGCTCCAAACAAAAACATAAACCACCGCTTTATTAAGGAAAGTGAAAGAAAATGTAATTAATGGTTCGTTTGGAAAAGTTAGAAGTGATTTATGTCCCCTCCCATTGGGAGGAAGGACAGAAAGGAGGCAAATAAAGATTAAGGGGGAGATTTCGGAGAGCGCAGGCACATCCTGCGCCAAAGAAGCGAGCGACTGGAGCGAGACATTTTTTTGCAGCCGGATACCCACCTGTATGCTACAGGTTTGAAAACACTTTCTAATAAGAAAAACCACAGGACGGCTGTTTGTCTGTTAAATATGAAGCTACATCCAGCAGCCAGTTAGCTTAGCTTAGCATAAAGGCTAATAAAAGGGAGAATGACGTAGTCTGGTCTCATCCAGCTCTTGGCAAGAATGTGAAGAGGTTTTCAATTGCTGCTCAAAGTCCTTTTTGTCCTACAAGTGCGAGGCCGCTGCGACCGTACGAGGCGAAGAGGAGGCTGGTTGTGCGCACGTAAGCCACGGAAGCTTAAGAAAGACGAGGCCAGACATAAAAGATGAGAAATGTAAAAGAGGAGGGAAACTGTCAATGTCAAAGTTCTCCATTTACTGGAATTGAGTGTCTGCTCCTTCTGGCAGCACGTTATCATTGTCGGTGATCGCCCAGTTGACCTCTCCTTTTAAAAGCGATGGGGGACTTTTAATTCAGTTACACTGAAGGAATGTTATTTTGTTCTTGTGCAATCTCATTTCCCAGAGAAGGCACAAATGTTATCTACTGAGAGGGTGATGCAAGGACATTTCTGGCAGTAGGAGTCATCTCGTTTTCATTACTATCAATGTGTTTGAGACTTTTTCTCCTCTGTCCAATCAGATCACCCAAAAATAATCCCTTCTGTTACATTCAGTGAAAACATGAAAACAAATGGTTGATTTGACAGTGGTTAAGGTCTCACTTTCATTTCACCGGAGACACAAAAAGTGTGTTTTTTAGATAGCTAAGACTCCAACGCACCGTCTCGGTCAACTTTGTACAGACACGTCACATTGGAAAAATCTTGGGTTAGCTAATGTTAGCAAAACAATAGCTTAACATCTGTCATCGGCAACACATACATAGAGTTCTTGATTGATGGGATAAGGAGACGTAACCGACAGTGCAGGAGCAATGTTGACTGATAATATTGTCATCTTCTGCCTCCACTCAAAACATCTATCTATCTAATAAAAACTGCGGCACCCTGCTAAACCAAGCGGGACCGCCGTCGCCATTTTTGTTATCGTCAAGCTTGCCCGACCTAGCAACAGAAACTAAGGGGGGCGGGACATATGATTGGTCAACTGTTATTCTGGTATAGGCTAGAAAAACAATCAGGCTTTGTTTACATTTCTTTAAACCAATCACAATCATCTTGGGCAGCGCTAAACACAGCATGGGGCGATGGCGCATGGCGGCTAGGTTGTTAGCCTTGGGGGTTGTTGTCGTTTCATGCAACCACAGGGGTGAGGGGGGAATAACGCCTGAATTTGGCGCCCTGCGACAGGCTACATCCAGTAAATTAGACTAGCTACGCCCTCTAAGTGACAGACAGCAGCGCTCAAAATCAAGTTAGAGTGGCGCTCTACACATTTCAGCCCCGGAGATAATGTCTAGCGTGATTGCCTCTGATACGTCTTCTTCAGTACTCACAATTTCCTCCAAAAGAGTTAAATAACCACCGGAAACCAGTATGATTTTTCTTTCCGCAGATAATATTGCTCGGAAGCATGAATATGCCCCTTGGCAGCCTGCTACTGAGCTTTAAATGATGATGGATGAATATTTCCTCAAACCCCCATGTCAGTAACTCCTTTGATGCCTCAGATTCCTAGGGGCTTTTTCCATAACCATGCCACTGATTCAAAGTGTTGGTCATAAATAAAGCACACAATCATTCGTCAAACTTATCTTGTGGCACTTCAGGGTTTTTCGCTCAAGCTGTGTCATCTGTCCGCTCTATTAGCCACACATACTCGGATGCGACTGTGATGCTCTTGAGACATGCACCCCTACATAAGCATGCTACAATAAAGATTCATCCATGTGCAGTACATTAAGTCACTCAAAAGGTCACTGCCATGTTATAACGGTGACGCAAACAACAGCCAGGCCACAAATACTGTGTGTCCACATTAACATTCAGCAACGTGTGCACCTGCAAATGCAATACAATACATAAAAACAAATACGAACGTTATACGTGATATAAAGTTGAGTATTTCAACATTAAATATAATTTTACGTGTTCCTTACTGGTGATTAAAATGAAAGCCTGAGCCGTGTGAATACTCACAAAGAGCACGTTGACGAAGTCGTCGTCGGAGAGCGTCTCCAGCATTTTGCCGACGGACTGTCGGATGAGTTTGAGGGTGAGGCCCGACACGCTGCCGCTCCTGCAGTTTCGAACAAAGATGCGTTTAACAACAAAAATAAATATCACGGTATTCAAAAAAAGTCGGAAAAAGAAAGGTCCCCGCTGGTTTAAGTGGACATTAAAATCTTACTTGAAATTACTCAATTGAAATAATCGGAGCGTTTCAGGCGATTTTCTGGAAGTTTATGCCTGCCCCAGCCAAAGACTGAAATGGAATAGATGGATAAATAAACCTTGCCCTTTGATTTATTTATTTTTTTGTGTGTGTGTGTACAAGACAACTGGACATTTTGCTCGATCAGTGCGCTGAAGCATGGGGTCAGTTGCAACTGTCATTGCCATCTTTCAAGCCTTTGCTGCCTGCAGGCCAAAAAGACTATTCGTGAGCTATAAGCAGAAATATCACATGCCATCATCATGTCCTTGTCTCATGATCTCCAATGACCTGTACAGAAACTGTGAATGCCAGTATAAAATGAATAACACAACTAGAAAATGCATTTCCTGCTGAAAATGCAGTGAGCGTGCTGAAATGCCCGATACTAGAGATGCAGAAATTGCCTCATACTGCTTCACCAAAAGCCAGGATTTGAACTGGTGATCGCCAGCATTGTCATGGCTCCTTTAATAGTTTTCTATATTAAACAAGATAACCTAGTGGATCTATAAATATACCTCTTGATTGGTTCCTACAGAAAGAAAAGGACGGACTGGATAAATGGGTAGTGGAGTTCCTTTAATGTTCTTTTCATCAATGCTTTAAATGTCTAACAAGCCTCATCAATCCTCCGTCTGCCAATTACCGGAGCTGTGTTAAGAGTGGACTGCAAGTGGACAAATTCAGTTTTTCATTCATCACAGAGCGTCGTCATCTAGCCCTGCTGCTGTTGCCAAGTGTGCCATTTGTCATGAAACACCACCTGAAAAAATCCAGATGAATCACTCCGCCGGCGCCGAGAACCAACGACCACGCGCACGCTCACGTGTTCGTGCATGCAGCATGTTTCGTGTACTAAAGCTCCACTGGTTGTGATCATAACTGTTAGCAGGCTGTTGTGCAATTAGAGAGGCTTTAAAGCGATTGTTTTATTTAATGTTTCTCTTAAATGTCCATAAAAAGACCTGATGTAAATCTTTAATAACATGTCACCAATACATATTTACAATTAGAATGAAACAAGCTGAGTAATTTCCTAAAAAAGCGGGACACTGTGGGTTTTAGCAAACATTACTTAAACACGAGTCATTGGTGTATTTGTTGGGGAGTATTGATACACATCTACTTGTGTTAAAGTGAGTATTTACTATATATGACAGGCTTTGGAAACACAGGCAACACTTGTTTCTGATATCAGTTCATTGTTGATTTTGCCCTTTTCCGACAACTGTATTGACATTAATAAGTTTCTTTCCGATAACTTCCCTCTTACCACGGAATCATTGACTGTATATAGACTAGCGACTGGCAAACGGCCCCTGGTGGCTGCTGCAGTATCAATAGTAACTCCTTCCTGCTCTATGTTAGCAGACAGGAAAAATAATATTTTACCAAAGATGGTAAAATTAAGGTAGTTGCTAATGAATGTCCAAATGTTTATTTTTCAGATAAGTTTGGTTTTTAATTGGATGATATAAAAAGGGGACGTGACGTCATGACTGACAGCCGAGGCCTGCTTGCGCTTGATTGGACTTTGCAGACATGATCGGGGATATTTTCGCTTCATTTTTGTACAGTTGGAGGAAGTGGAGTCGCATTGTGCATCTCGATGTACATCAGTGTACTCAAGAAACTATTTGACGCTACTTAATGAGATGTAAACTCTGAACCTGTGGATTTATACTTCTACTTACTCTAGACCTGCAGATGTGCACAAACCTCCTTATGTCAGTTTTGAAAAGGACACAGTGAAATCAGAAAATCGTGAGATTCTTAAAAAACGATCTGATCAAAGTGCTGTCATGACAGATATCACTTCAGAATCTTCCCTGAATATCTCGTCTCTTCTAAACCCTAAAACCTTACAGGCGAAAATCACAAGAAGAAAACAAGTGGACCGGAACTGATGAAGTTGCCCAACACACTGACTGCTTTTTTGTTCATCAGTGTCACACGAGTGGCGGGCACGTCGCTGCAGCGCCCAGCGGGGTGAGGCCGGCTCTCAGAGCGAGCATCAGGGCCTTCTGACACGCAAAAGCAAATAAAATCTGACTGTAACAGATGAATCATAGGGTTGTCACTCACGCATCCACCAGGATCAGCATGTCCTTGGGTGACGCTGCCCCCTGAATGTACCTGGTGAGTAATCACAGAGACACACACACACACACACACTTTGTTTTTCTTATGTTTCGTCAGTTTTATTCTCTACTCC
>OMLP01015724.1:13221-25810 GCA_900302685.1 Spondyliosoma cantharus | reverse complement strand
GTTAAGGAGGAATAGGGGAAAAAAGGAGGAGGCGGATTGGGTGAAAGGGGGGTGGAGGGTGCGGAGAAAGTCCACAGCAATCAAAGAAGAAGAGGTGGATGACACATCTCTCCTTCAGCATCAGCACAGCCCCGCAAGGACGCCGACACCGTCCAAACAAAGTCCCCCTAATTAAGTTACCAATCTTTCCTCCACACAACAAGACAGAACACCAGGGCGTGTCTCAGCGTGTGTGTCTCCTTCCCCACACGCACACACACACAGACATTTGAATATACATCGCCATGGCAACGCCGACAGTGCCGGCCAGCCGGAGTGGCATCGATGTGGCAGCCCCGTCCTCGGAGAAACGGAGAGAGAGTAGGAGAGAGAGGGAACTCCAGCCTAGCTTTGCCACTTGTCTAATTAGAGCCCCACCCGGAGGCCGCACTCCTCCACCTGTCGGGGATCTCGAAGAGACCAAACACCCAAACACAGCGAGAATGCCGCAGTAAAGACAAGTTTAAATACTATTTTTTTTTGTAAATATCTTATTTTTTTTCTATTTATTTTCTGTTTGTTTGATTCTTGTTCCTGTACTTGTGCATCTTGAGCTGTTGTAACAAGGGAATCTTCCCGTTGTGGGATAAATAAAGCCCATCTAATCTAACAGCTGACCTGGTCCTTTCATTAAAAAAAAAAAAAAAAAGAAAGTCTGCCATTACATTTCATCTTGTTTGTTTAATCTGTGCACACACCAAAATGTGAAAAAAAAAAGGCTGTGGTGCCAAAGGAGTTGGGTGCTGTCATTATTTCATGGCCCCAGGAGCAGTGCTGGCTTTAATCAATACAAGAGACCGTTGAATATTGAGCAGCGGCCACCAAGCTTAGCTTAGCTTAGCACACAGACTGAATAAACACACAAAATAGATAAATATAAAAAAGGGAATGAGTGAGCTTTAGAGCTCGACAGACAGAAAGAAGGAGACAGAGGTCATATATAGCTGCAGAAAGAGAGAGAGAAATGACAGACGAATGAATCACATCAGGAAAAACCCCCTCCTCCACCACCCCCCCGCCTTTTCATCATTATAACTGTTGCTTGTAAAAATAACTAAGTGCATTTGGCCATTTGGCAATGACAAAACTGTCTGCACAGTCAGAGGCCTCCCAGGCCCGTCGCTCTGCCTCCAAATTATGCGGAGTGAGTCACTGGATAGGAGCGCTGAAGTCACCGCATTTACCAAACCCAGTGTGGCAATCGGTACGGAAATTGATATTGAATGCTCAATCAATGCCAAGGAGGGGATTAGCTCATGCCTGGGTATGAGGAATTCATTGGACTTCTTTAAAGCAGGCTACATTCATGTCTTGTTGAATGTAGCGTGAAACGTGAAATGTCTTCGTCCCTTTATACTGTAAGTGTGTGTATTATATGGAAGGACATGACCTGTATGTCATGGTTTTGTAAGTATGTATGTATGAAGACATGCCTGAATCCTTATTTCCGTCCGTATGTGTGTGTGCGTCACTCCGTCCTTGCAATGTGTGTAGTGTCCTCGGACAAGAGGCGAATAACCCAGAGGATATGCTTGTGTGTGTGCATGTGTGCGCTACGCTCCGGTTAGGGCGTGTAGTCATCCATCCATACATCACTCCAGTTTTTTTTTCTGCCAGGGGAAGCTTGTGCTTGTTTTACATATCGCTGTTGTCTGAACACTGTGAACTTTGTATAATGATGGTTCACATCTGACACCATGAGGTCATAATGGATAACACTCCAATTATGTGTCTCGCAAATATGTCTAAAACAATTCAAGGCCGGGCTTCGCTCTGTAATAACATTCTTTATTACATCAGATTTCATTACCGTAACACAAATCTAGTTTGAGTGGTGGCCTGACTAGTGCGCTGTCCTGCTTTATGTCCAATACATGCAGGGAGAGGCTGCAGGAGGAGTGGACGGACAATTATCCCGATGAAGTTAAAGCCCTGTATGTGATTAACTTTAGATCAGCTTCCAGTTAGAAAATGGCGCCAGCCGTGTGGGAGTCAAGGAGGGTACGGCATAGCAAAGGGAAGAAATCAGAGAAACATGATAACCTCATATAAATGACGTTGTCTGAACTCTCTTAACATGTTGTGAAAGAAAGAGAGCCCTATAGAGCATTTGAGTAATCCTCCCTCCTTGGCAGTGGTGGAAGAAGTGGTCAGATCTTTAACTTAAGTAAAACTAGCACAGTGTAGAATCACTCTGTTACATCGAAATTCATTGATCATCCTCATGGTGGCACTAAGAGTAAAAGTCAGGGGATCACCAAAGTCATTAGGATTCATCCTCTTGGGACCGTGAATGCCTGTCGAGGTTTTCAATGCAATACATCTGTCCACATGCCATCTTTACTGCCATGCTACTGATGAGGCTACAACTTAATTTTTTACTTTGCACAACTCTCGTTTTATACGACGAAAAAGAATAACCAAGTGACAGTACAAAAAGCAGCGACAGCGCCACAAGCGAGCACAAATCACCCACAAAAGACCTTCCAATGCAACTGTCCCGAGAGGTCAGCAGGGTTAGCAATGAACGGGAGGGAAAGGAGCAGCTGGTGACCAGGGCAAAGAGGGTGCTGGCCAGTGGGGTTGTTGAAATCGGGGATATATATAGACTAAAATGGCCTGGCCTTGGTTATGGGACTGTACACCGCAGACAGCACTGGGAGGCTGAGCTCCACATCATGGGGATGTACTGTAGATACTGGACATAGTGGTGACAGGGATAAAGAGAGACAGATAGCAGGGTGGGAGGTGGTGGTGGCTACGTTTTACTATTTATAAACACAGGGACGTGTGGATTTGAAAGAGAAACGAATATTCGTGTGTTGCAACTTACAGCCTTCGTATATATCCGTAGGAATGTGGACGGCGGTGGTGTTGTACGAGACGAGTCGCTTGAAGTCGGGGTCTTCCTCGAAGTCATCTGGAATATATCGGTTCCTCTTTCTCTTCATTTCCTCTGTCTGATTAATCTGTACAAACAGGGGAAAACATTGTTTAATAAAAGGCCTGAACGTGTGTTTATACCCTCAGTTTGGGTAGCAGCTTCTTGATGCTGTGAACGACAAGGTGTCAATGTCGAGTACTCACTGAAAATGTCACTACTGACAGATAAAGATGGAGAAACTGAATTTTTAGCCAGTGAAACATTAACCCAGGCATCCAGATAGAAAAGTGAAAGAGGGGGAGAGGGGCTGTCAGTCAAATACAGAGTGACATTAGTGTGCTGTGGGTGTGTGGCTCTTCCCCACTGGGACAGTGGAGGGGAATTAGATGCTGATCCCTGTTTATAAGAGCAGACAGATGACGTCTGAGGCCTGGGGATGCATTCAGTGTCTCATGCGTTCCCATGTGCTTCTGAGTATGGACGTCCAAAAAGTCCTAATGTGTAAAAAAAAAAAGTACGGGTATAACATCAATAAATCTGATCCATGCAACACAAACATTGACTTCCTTTCCGCTGATTCTTACAAGCTATCAATAAAACATACTATCAAGGTTTGTTGCCATGGCAATAATCTTTAGAGGGCCTGATATGGGTTGCTGGCGGTTACAGTGACAGGAAATCAGAATAGCAGGAACAAGTTGTACTCACATCCTCTTTGGCATTGTAGTAAACGATTTTGTCCACCTGCAAAAGAATTAAAGAGAAATCAGAATAGATGATCAAATAGAAGATGTACACATCATCGAAAAGTGACTTAATACCAGGCTAAAAAGAAAACAGCATTTTACTGCCTTCTCTGGTTGAAAGTTTCAATGTTCGACCTCTGACTATAATCAACCTATGCCATAACAGAAATGATCTAGGAGCATCAGCAAATGTTAAGTTTGCTCCAGAGATGTCAGAATACCATTAAAAATTATCCTAGGTGGATACAATCAGCAAACTGAGTGATATGTAAATAAAACTATCATACAAGTTACATCCGCAACTGTGGATCCAACCTGAATCTGGCAGGGTGCAACCCGTGTTTGACGCTGAGGATCAGCGACTTGGGTGGTGTTGTTTTGATCTCACACTGCTGCACTTCCTGTCAGTACACATGCTAGCAGGGCGCTAACGAGCTAGCCATAGATGCCGACATAAGGGTGCCCCGGAGCCACGGAGCTGGTTCGCTGACTCCCACCACCTGCCTACCACTTCTGGAGCTGCAAGCCGACTGGACGGCAACTCAAAGGGACCTGTGACTTCTCGTGCGACTGCAGCTGTTAACCTCAGGTTGAAATTAGCGCACAATAAGCGATTAAGCCGTGTGAACCCTGCCAAACGCTAGCATCTGCTCTCTGTTTTGACTGTTAGCGTGTTATATCAGAAGACGTGTAAGTTCAACTATATGTGCAAAGAGTAGGTGTGATGCACACAATGCGGATGCAAACCAAAAAAAAAACATACACACGATTCAGCTGATAACAGGAGGCTTTCATGATGTTTACTGTCAGGTCAAGTCACTGCAAACAATGCGCGCCTTCAGAGGTGATGATCACACCATCACACCCTCCAGGGGAGGAGGCTACTGAAACACTTCATGTGTGAGAGACGGAGAACGGCACACAGGGAGGGGAAGGGTTGGGAAAATGAACGAAGCCATTACTTGTGTGTGGCATATTGTAGTGGGTGTGATGTGTACTGCCAAATCAGTCTGGATGAGAAGATGCTTGTTAAAGCACTGCGATCCAGTCTGTGGCAGGTGTAACCGCAGTTCATGTCTACATTTGTAAAAACCCAATGACTCATTCAATATGCCGTCCACTCGCTGAAAACTGAAAACTCCAACACGATCTGCAAACACCAGTTACGGCGCTTTTCCCCTCGCATTCGCAGTGGCTGCAAACATGAGCCCGTCAACGGAGGTTACCTTTTTATCACCAAATGAACCTCAACACCGGCTTTAATGACTAATATTTTCGACGGCGCCACCTTCAAACTAACTCATGTATAAAAATTGAGATTGAATCAGAACATGAAGAACTAATATAATCAAATACAAGAACAGCTCCGACTTTAATAAGTGTAAACAGGGCCAAAGGCGTTGTATTACACTGAACAGACGCACACAAGTGTGTGGTCCTCTTGCTGAAGTCACACCGTTAAAGTGTTTGAAAGTCAGCAGGGAGAGGTGCCCGGTGGTACTGACCCAGTTATTGAAGGTGACGTTGAACAGAAGCATGCGCATAAACACACACACACACACACGCTCCAGTTTGTATCTCAACTACTCATAAGATATGTTTACATTTAAAACATTTCTAACATTATCAACCGACTGTGTAGAATTAAATGTTTTGATGTTATGTCAAAGATGTCTGTGTACTTTGTTGCAGAGATATCTACTGAAGTTAGCATGCTAACCAGCTAGCCGTGTCCCATGACACCATACATGGGACTCAAGTCATTTTTTCTTGATTAAGTCAAGTCGGATCTTTACTTAAGGAAAGTCGAGCATCAAATCAAGTCTTACTACTTTGGTGATAGTATAGCTCAGGCCTCCCAAGGTGGGCGCTGTCATACCTCCCTCTCGCTACTCTCCTACTTCACGTCTCCCCAGTCCTATATATTCTTATTCCCAGAGTCAGACTCCTACTCAAAGCTGCTGTGAATCACTTTAGTACTGTATTTCCTGTTACAGTAAGCAGCTGCTAGTGGTTCCTCGGGCTGTGAGGCGCCTGAACATATCATACTTGCTTGTTATTCTTGTGCAGCATAGATTAACTACAACATGTGCGGTAGAATGACAAATAAATGAACATTGAACCTTGAACATGTGCACAGCGTACACTGGCCTCTATTTCGAAAAGGCTAAAGGCTGATACAGAATGACACATACTCTGTGTGCAACGCACAGGTTCATGTGGGGCGAAGCTAAGCATCAGAGCCTGAGGGCAGACACAACACCATCTGCAGGAACATGCTACAAACATGCCAGAGCTGTGTAGTGAGGAGATTTGTAGTGACGACCCTGCAAAACTGTTGTCGCCGTAACTACATTTGTCAAGACTGGTGTGTTAAGCAGCCTAACTTGGGCGTATCTAAAGCAAAGCTACGTAGCTAGCAGCAGCACTGGCGCAAACCAGTAAGACTAGTAGGAACGTAACTTTGTATTTGAGTCCCAATATCAACATTTATCACCAGTCTGTGATTACAATCGTCATAATGTTAAAGGATAAGTTCACCCGAAAATAAAAAGTCTGTCATTACCTGCTCACCACAAATGGAGAGTCAGGTGAAGTTCTGTAGTCCACAACACTTCACAGCAAAACAGCACTGCTAGGAAACCTCACCTGCTATTTGCGCACATTTTAACTTATCCTTAACCAATTAATTACATTCACTAGTAATACAGCAGATAGATGAATCCATCCCTAGAGAGGATATTTGGATAATTGGAAACTTCTAATGGAAAAGAATCATCGAGGTTTGGCAAACAACGCTGAAGAGGTTTTTAAGTTAATATTCTAAATGGCCAGGTTGGATTTCTTTGAAGTTCTTCCACCGCAGTGTGCACACACAACATCATTTGTCATTTGTTAAACAGCTGCCAAGACCGCCGGGCTTTTTTTCCTCGTTGCAAAGCAGAGGGAAGGAAATGTGCAATCTGCATTCATTATAAGAGAAAGCACAGCATGAGTGGACGCAAACAGTTGGAGAGTTGCGTTATAATTTTTTAGAGAGTGGAACGGGGCACTGCATTCATTGGACCAGTAATTGAATGTGTGAAATTATAGTGTGTTCATAGTATTTGCTGTACAGTCTTTCTGAATATATTGTTAATACAATGGTTAATGAGAGTGAGCACATGAGCATGCCTGGTTATTTTTTGCCTATTAGATAAAATTATGAAATTCAATCTCATATAAAGTCATTACAGCACCATTGTCATCGTAATGAGATTCGCCATCCAATTATCACAATCATATTGGATCATGAATAACACATCCCTCCCCTCGGCTCCTCTTATGGAGTTCGCGGCACTGCTTGATCTGTATGTAACGCAGCCGGCGTTAATGAACATATCAGCTTGCTCACCTCGCTGTCGTCACTCCACACATGGTCCATTTGGAACTTCTCTGCTACTGCTGCCAGCCTCTGAGAGAAGAGAGAGGGGAGAGACATGCAATGCGTTAAACCATGTTTTTACACCAGACTCTAACTTTGTCCAAGTGGAGGAGTCTTTTTGCATTAGCTGATGAAGAAAATCTGAAAGCAACGGGCGAGTCGTCAGGGATTCACACACAGCTAACCAGCTAACAGCAGCTACAGTCGGCAGTAGATTTGAAGGTATGATGTCTGTATATTTTGTTGCAGAGATATCTGCTTAAGTAAGCATGCTAACCACTTAGCCCGGTCCCAGTATAAAGCCTCTGTGTTCGTGGTGTAAACACCAACATTCCCCTGTTGCTCCGACCCTCCAGTACGGATCACTAGATGAATGGCTAACTGAGCTAACTACCTGGCTGCACCTACGGGTGGCAGCAGTTAGCAGTTACCCTGGTGGGAAGTTATGTCTATGTATGTTGTTGCATAGATATCTACCAAAGTTAGCATGCTAACCAGTTATCTCTGTCCAGTCCTCGTCCAAAGCTTCTGTGCCAGTGATGTAAACACCAACACTTCCCTGGAGCACCGAGCTCCTAGTCGGGTTCACCAGATGAAAAGCTAACTGTGCTAACTAGCTAGCTGCAGCTACGGTTAGCAGCAGTCAGCAATAGGTATACATTTATAGACTAAACAATGAATTAATTCATCCTGAAAACAACTAATGGATTATGAAAATAATCATTACTTGTAACCTTAATGTCAGGTCATGATAACCCTAAGGCAGCTCAAAGAGGGTGCTGCTCACGCAGGAACAGTGCGTCCCAGGGAGAATACCCTATTTCCTCCAAGCAGGTGTGAATCAGGACTGGCTGCAACGCTGTGCTAAAATTAGGCAGACATCTTTTCCATCTTTTCCCAGATCTGGTCCTAATGACTAGGTTAATGGGTTTATAATGGGCCCAGCTTTTAATCTGTACCTGGTCCAGAAATGCACTGTACTATTAATTTCCCCTGGGAAATATCAAATCCAGCTCTTTCTGCTTACTCCTGGGTTTCAAGTCACACAGAAGGAGCAGATATTTGATTGGGGCAACGTGGTAAATTAATTTATGAAATGAGAGGAGGAGGGGGGGGTTGAAACAATGAATTATTGAATTAATTCTGCTGTGAAATTAAACAAGATGCTCGCAAGAAGCAGAGAGGCAGAACAAAGTCTGATTGTGAATCGCATGCTGGGATATTAGTCGCAGTGTTTGGGTGCAAAATCAGACCTTTAACAAGGCACCAACTGTGCTAATATATTTGTTTACACATTTGGAATCACTCATTCAAAAGCACTAAAAAAACCTGCTACTTGGCCGATATTGCAGCCTCACGCTAAGATAACGTACACGTAATTTCATCAGTCATCACAACATTTTTTGTCTCTCGTTCACTGCTCCCCCTTTGCACAATCAACTGGCACTGAGGCAACATTTTGATCATGAACACCCCCCGCCCTTCCTGGAGATTTGGCTTCTGATGACTCGTTATGTCTGTACACCACCGCGCCGCATAATGCATGCCACGGGCTCTCGTGGCCTGGAACACGGTTACCACGACAGCCTCTCAGTCGTGTCTCATTAGCGGGGAAATCTAGCAGCAGGTGTCAGAGACGACGGGACCTTTGCGGCCAGCGTAGGAGCAAAGGTGGAAAGGAAATATGTGTGTTTTTGTGTGGTAGGAGGCAGGAAAAGAAAAAGCTTTGCTGCGCTTTGAATACTAAAAACATCTTTGTATGGGTTTGTGTGCACCGGCAAGAATGTCTCTTTCACATTTCTGGTTTACATCCTCCTTCTTTTGTCTATGTTAGCTTTTTTACATTGTGAATTTCCCTACAGTATTTCATGTTTTATATACGAACACACAATGACACAGTTACCGTTGGCTCCACAGCCGCTAATGAGTACCTACTGTCAGCTTCCAGTCAGGTCATTACTTGTGCAAAGAAAGATTGGGGTGTGCGTTTCAATCAATCTGTTAAACTGCTTATCTGACGCTGTGGTCACAAACCTGTCGATGGTGATTTACTCAGGAAGAAGTCCCGTTCAAGCTCGAGGCGTCATCAAAGGAATGAAATTCAATAAGGGGTCAGGAGGTTTTTGTGTCCAAACAAAAGCAATTTGCAAAGAACTGCCGACAAATTCACAGGCCAGTGTCGGTCACAGCAGTCTCATTTTCATCTTTTTGTAAGGAACAGGCGCAGTTAGAACAAATATTAATGTCCACACTGACCCTTTAGCTACATGTCAAGTGCTGTATCACAGGAAACTAGACTTGCTCTAGTTTCTTGAAGACGGTTCACCTCTCATCCAAGAGGCTTCTTCAGTTTTAACTAACTGGAAGGGAGCTGCAGGCTTTTAAACCCTGCATAGGAGCGTCCTAACAGAGTTGTCAAGGGCACGTGTGAACAGTTATAATGATGCAAGGTAAAGGACACTAAGGTGACTCTTGAAATTAATGAAAATGCTTCAAAATTGATAAAGAAAGGTATCCTTCACTTTTTCCGTGCAAAAAATCATTGAGAAGGGTGCAACAAAGCGCTTGTTTGAAGACGATCGAGTCATTATTTATCTGCAAAGTGAGCAAATTCTGTTGCTATAAATATTTACAAGACAGAAACTAGTGATTACACCAGAGCATAACACATAATATGTCTATATGTGTGTGTGTGGGGATTAACATCTGTTCTGGGGACAACTCAGGTTTAAAGTCAGGATGAGAGTTCGGCAGGTAGTTTTTCTTGTTAGGATACAATGAATTTCAGTCAGTGTAATGTAGTTAGTAATTTAATTGTCGTTGAGGCTTACTGACACTTTCTTTGATGCCTCCAAACCAACAGTTACAGCTGTCAGCTCAGATTTCCAGCAGCTGTACACACCTGCCCGCGAACACACACACACACACACACACACACACACACACACGGGCGCGCGCTCTGAGCGCAGAGAGGAACTCATTAATGAGTGTCTTCGTGGCAGATCAAGAGGTCAAAGGATTCAGAGGCCAGCAGCTGTTTCAGTTTCCTCCACTGTTCTTTCATGTCAAAACCACGGCCTCGCTGCATGATCTCGCCACACCTTTAAGTGGTGTCTGATCCGTAGAGCCTTGCGGGTTTTACACCTGACAGCGTGCGTGAGCATAGGTCAGACGATAAGTTACAGAAACTGAACGTCGTGATGGATTCTGAGCTCAGGAAAAAAACTACGACCCGACTCTGGAAAGTGCTGTAAGTGATGAGAGTAAACAAGCACGACAGAAATATGGACCCGCTAATGAGCTGGCATTACATTTTATGATGTCAGCGAGCTGCTATAGAATGACTAATGAGAGCATATTGCTGAGCTACAGAACAGATAATGAGGATGATCTGCTCCTGGTTCATGCAGCGCGGCCCCCTGTGGCTTTATGTGTGGAAATCAGGTACCGTCGCGTGTTTCGAGTCGCTGTCGTTTCCTCGTGTGCAGCTGCTGTGGCAGAGGAGGTTCGCTGCCCATGCACTAAAACACACTGAGCAGTGGAACGAGACACGCAGCATATACGCAATAAAGAAAACTGGGCTGGGGCGCTAACAATGAGCAAAGTGGGAAAAAAATGTTTAACAAGCTGCAAGTGCCTGCTTCATCGCAGATCTCCCATAAAATCCACCAGTATGTAAGCGCAGAGAAAGAGTGTGTGAGTAACAAACAGTTAGGGTTTGCACGTCGAATGTGCGCAAAAAACAAAAGCAAATACGAACTAGGCGCAGAAGAGGAAGTGTCCTTCACGGCTGGCATCGCATCACACCGAGTTACTACACGTTCTCCTCGATCAGGCGCCGTTAAACACTTCAGCTTGAGGCATCGCATCTCCTGAATCACCATTCTCCCCTGGGTCACTTACAAAACACTCATTCATCAGCAAAAAGGTCAAATAAGTAAGTTTTAGGTTTCTGTTCTGCAGCCTACATGTGGGAAGTCTCGTTTGTACTCTTCTCAGCGCCTGCGACTCCTCTTGAACGCAACCTTTTGCGGATTTATGGCGTACAGTCTCCCACAGTTTTGTTCCCCCCCGCACTCTTTCGCAGAATGGCGCTGGCTCTCCGGTGATCAATCACGGTCGTCGCTGTAGTTTTTAATGGAGGACAGACTTTGTCCAATTTAAACGCGAGTCCTGGGAGTTCGAAGGGATTGTAGACAGGGAGGGTGGGGAGCGGTGATGAGAAATGAGATCGATGAATGAAAGTAAACTCGTACAGATATATGTACAATGCGAAACCCAAACATCCAATCTTCGTGTCCGGGTGATTGATTTAAAACACACACAGAGATGTTCTGCGTAAACACGCCTGCTTTTCCTGACAGACATGTT
The DNA here is from genome assembly GCA_900302685.1 of Spondyliosoma cantharus. Taxonomy (NCBI): domain Eukaryota; kingdom Metazoa; phylum Chordata; class Actinopteri; order Spariformes; family Sparidae; genus Spondyliosoma; species Spondyliosoma cantharus. The sequence goes on along the minus strand of OMLP01015724.1, from coordinate 14,346 downwards.
CCTGGCAGTCTGATTAGAGCATCTAGTCTTGCCAGGACAGCACACACGCACGCACACACACACACACGCGCGCACACACACACACACACGCGCACACACACACGCACACACACACGCGCACACCTGCAATCTCACTGATGTGTAGGGAGGCACGGGAGAGCCTGGGAAACATGAGCATCTGCTGTTGTGACTGGCAGCACTTTAGTCAGATCTATCCTGCTCAGCCTGCAGGGAGCCAGGAGGAGAGCGGTGAGAAAGGAAAAGGGGGAGAGAGAGAGAGATTTGCACTCACTCTCTCTCTCTCTCTCTCACACACACACACACTCCACACAAACATGCTCAGGCAGATCGTCACAAGAAAGAACAACTGTGTACAGTAAGTTGACAAGTTAACTCTATTTACTACACGTGTTTTTAGACGGGAAATGGCCCCTCAACAACATAGAAACTTTCCCAGGAAGTGACTTGTTAGAGGCTGCCGCTACAGTCTCGCCATCCACTGCTGTGCGCTTGGTTTGACAGCCCATCTCTCCTCCGGCAAACTCTATCTGTGCGCCAGCTGGCTGCGAACAGCTCCCAATTACAGCTGTACCTGGCTCCAGTGTTGACATGGCGCTTTCTCGAAGTACCGTCACAGTCTCCATCACCTTGGATTCGGCTTTTCATGTCACTCTTTTGTGATCGGGAGACGAGTTGGCTCGGCGCCCGCTTCCTTCAGCTCCCACTCAAAGCCGAGACAGTGTTTTGGCAATCTGTGTTTTGAGTGGATTTATTGTCAGCGATAATTTAACACGTCGATTTGCTTCAGTGCTTCATCGCACCAAGCTGTTGCCGGTGCGTCGAGCCGCCAAGAAGGAAGAGATCTGAAATCTGCAAGCCAAAGACAATAGTCGACGGCGTCGGCGATCATTCTGCACGTCGCGCGGTGACACATCTATCCCGTGGCACAGCTGCTGCCGTCTGGGGGCCCACGTGTGACGGAGAGCAATAACGAGCCGAGACACATCAAATGTACGCATCCTCTCTGTATGCATATACTGGAAGTTTCATGTAGGTAGACAGAGATGACAGACACAAAGCTGGAGACGCACGGAGAGAGCGACAGCTGGGCTGACAAGGGAGCCA
>OMLP01015724.1:0-13201 GCA_900302685.1 Spondyliosoma cantharus | reverse complement strand
GAGCCAGACACACACACACACACACACACACACACACACACACACACACACACACACTGCAGGAAGTGGTGAATAATGAGTCACTCGTGGCCACACACTCAATCCCGATCTCACCGATTCAACCTCTTCTGCGACATTATAGATATCAAATATTAATAGTTTCTGGTGAGAGCGACACAAATACGTTTGCACAATATTGCATCACACCAAACAAAAGATTCCTTAAACACTCTCGTCTTGCTGTGACCCTGTAAAACTAATTGGTTTACAAAAGAAAATCTCTTTTTACGTGAGTCGGTAACATTTTTAAAAAATGCCTTGCAAAAGGTTTTTTTCTGAATTCTCCTTTGAGCTGCTGTGCACCGCCCCCTCACTGCTTACTGTATATACTGTACAATATCGGCTAAAGCTGTCATTTTTTAAATGTGCTTCATAGTCTTCTGGCACACAAATGTAGAGCAGGGCAGCTGACACTTTGGCTCAAGGCACAGCAGCCTGAACTATGGTCGATTATCTATGATTGACACATAGAGGAGGAGGTAGCCATTTGGATTCTGGGTGCCCTTCAGTAAAAAATCAGATTGTTTCATGATTGTTATCTCACACTAATTCTTGACTTCATATACAAAGTTATCAGTATAAGGTGTTTGTCATTGTTACAGTAGTTTAATTCTACCACCAGTCCTTTAGCAGGTGCAAAGATGATGAGAACTACTACAGAGCGAGGTAATTATGGCTAAAATGAGTGTCAGTGAGTGTCCATCCAGTGTGAGAAAGTCCTGGAAGGGCACTAATGGGTTCCCCTTAAAATGGAGAAAATTCAGTGCAGCACCGTTTAAAATGAAAAATAGAGGCAGAGGAAATATGGGAACTGCTTGTAGGCTTAAAATGCTAGAAAATAAAGTTTTCCTCCATGTGACTGGTTAAGAGGTCACATAATGAAACAAACCAGGATTTGGAAGTGTTTCACCATAAAACCAACAGCTAAAGCTGTTTATATTTTGCTCAAAATGTCTCCTCCAGCATACTGGTATTAAACATATTCAAAAAATAATAATAATTCATTGTTTAATAAGCACTGCAAAAGGCAACTATGCACCGCAATCAGAAATAAGTTTGCAACAATGCCTGGTCACAAGGCATACAGTGTTATTTGGTGATATATGTGATATAATGCCATTTAAAATGAATGTATGGCATATGCATGGTTGTGTGTTCGATCATACGTATCGTGAGGATTCCTGAGGGTGTTTCTGTCACTGACAATATATCAAAAGAACTAACAAAACTAGATGGCATTCAGTCTAGTCCAATAAATACATTTGAAACGACCTGCTGAACTGTATTTGTGCTCACTCTTAGATACCAGCCACCTTAATAAACATTTCATCAAGATCCAAAAAAAAAAACCTGTATTCGCACCGAATGGGATCGGGGTGGTAAACTACAATTTGCATTGTTATTTTTAGTTTGTGAGCGTGTTCTATAAATCAGCCCCCAATCCCATAATTGATCCAAGAAACTATAGTGCCTTTCAATCTCTCCTACACTGCGCTAATGTCTCAGGACTACTCACAATATTAGATCACTCTGCAAGACGCGTGTTGCTGTGAGAGCCCTGCTGCAGACTGCACCGCCATCAGTATAAATCTGCCAATAATAACTCCTCGACATGTGACGCTACAGGAAAATTTATGTTGTTTATTCAGCAATTATTATAGATTATATTATTTTTGTGCAGCAAATATTCACCAGCGCTCGAAGACTCCAAGCCATCGCAGCGTTTTGATCTTCGAGCGCAAGTGGCCACGCACTCATGGGAAACTGTTTTCTCTTATCGTACAACTTAATAAAATAACGTGTGAGCGAGGAGTCTAATGAGCATGTGTGTGTGAGTGTGTGTCCTTGTGTGTGTGTGTGTACCTAGTCTGTGATTAGGGCTTTAACAGCAGCGTCTAATGACTCACAGCATGTCAGCCAGTGTCAGTTTAATAACGCACTTCCAGACACTGGAGATCAGTGACTCCTCTGTAATTACGCACCACTACATAACACAGCGCTTTAAAGAGCTCTGTTCAAGAGCTCGCACTCTTTGCTCTCATCCTTTTTGGACAGTTTAAACGAACACGAACGTTTAATGTTTTAATGCATGCATAGGTTGGATTGACGCGAGCGAGGGGCACTTGAGTTAAAGTAGCCAATGAAGGAGAAGTGATTCATTTTGGGAGAGACCGATCTGTTTATGATGCCCACGTTGCCTAGCGACCGGGGTGTCATGGTAACCTGCCGCATCCGTGGTCCGTGCTCTGCGGAGAGCGAAAGAAGCTCCCATGCGACGACAACACAGGAGACCCAGAAAACATTTTGTTCATGATCTTGCCATTGTAGCGCGGGCCATCCTTCTCCCCGGCAATTAAGACCCGACTCAAACCTGCGTCTCTGTGCCAGCGCCAGCAGCCCACTCGCAATTAGGAAGGTTTTGGTTTCCTATCGACGGAAAACCCACGCTGAGGGTGATTTAAACCGACGCAAGAAGCCAAGGTTGAAAAACAACTGTTGTTTCTGCTTCCAAAATGGCTACCAACTGTGGCTCACACTCTGGTGGGCAGCCAAAGCCTTTTTTGGATCTGCTGCCAAGGCACTAATGCGATCCCAGGACTGAGATAACCCTGACCAATCAATATTCAAATAGCAAAGTCCTCAGCTGTGTGCTCTGTAGTCCTGTACTGTCTCATCCCCTTGTGCCCTCCCTCTCTTTATCTTTCTCGTTTACTTCGCTCAAGTAAAAAAAGTCTCCGTAAAACAAAGAGGCCTCGCTCTCTCTTATTACTCATTCTTCCTTTTGTTCTCTCCTCTCTTTGATTTAAACCGCCACGTCTTCTCTGCAGGTCAGTCCGCTCTCGTCTGTGCAGGCGGTCCGTCTGGGGGAGGTCTTGGCAGGCTGCCATGTCCCCTGAAGCCGGTGCTTTTTTGTCAACAAGCATCCCTCAAGGTGGGAACAAAGCATCGGAGGGAGTTCCTTGAAGGCACGCACACACACACACACACACACACACACACACACACAATAACCTTCCCCTCATCCCAACAAGTTAGCCCTCTCTCACCAGTTTCAGGCCATCTCGAGACTAGCCATCAGCGAGGGAACTCCTCCTTGGCTTTTTAATGTCAAAAGTAACAACTGTGAGTTGTTTTTTTTACATTTACAAGGACAAACGAAGGACGCGTCAACTTTTGCAGCCATTTTACATTGAAACAACCGCAACATTGTAGAAGTTAGGTCAATGAAACGTTTGTAAGTAGTTACCTTCAGTAAACTACATGTGATGAAAGCAACACTGTAAAATCCTACCCAGCATGATAATGGTGGAGTCCGCCACTGGCAGTAATAACTACTATACAGAGAGGTAATTACTGATATAAATACAGTGAATGCAGACCAAAACTTGAAAAAACAACAGATTCTAATTTTAACATCTCCCCCTAAAACAAATCCTCTCAGCCCAAATGCTTTAATTCATTTATTTATTTATTCATTCATTCTAAGATGACTCATGATTCACGTTATTATATTCTTGTCCAGCTGACTCATTAGACACGCTCTGAAAAATATCTCAAACTAAGACACAAAAGTTGGACTTCAGATCACAATCAGATCCCTTTTTTCTTTTTTCTTTTTAAAGATATAAATGTCGTGATCAGCCTCTTTGGTAAACAGCTCCCAGTGCTAGAAACAAGTAGTCACCTCAGCAAATAACCAGAGTTTTCCTCTCAAGCTTTTGCAATTTAAAAGACTAAAACACAACTTGGTTAATTGAATTTTCGTGCATTTTATCTCATTTATCTCTATTTAGAATAAGTCACTGCTAGATTTAGCTTTTTAACACCACAAACTAGGATAAATGAACCCTTTGCCCGTGTCACTGTGGGGAAGACGAATGACCTATTCCTCTGGGGGAAGTTAACCACAGAGCCCCATCAAAGAGTATTGGTTAAGAGGAAAGATTCAATTATTGATGAGAACAGAGTCAGGAGTGGCCCGGATATCAGAGAGAGGCGATCTACTGTCAAGGCGGGGTTAAAAAAAGACACTCGGGTCGATGCAGCGACCGCACGGACAAAAGGTGTCCGAGTGTACGCGACGTCGGAGTTCATTTGCGATTAATCGGCACGCCGCGCCGAGGTGCACGCTGTAGCTCGGGGTCACAAAGACGTGTGAGCTCAGGGTGGATGCAACGATGGAGGCAGCTGGAGGAAAGTACAGTGGAGGAGGATCTGAGTCATAGCCACACAAAGAGACAGAGACTGTGAGAAGGCAAACAGTGCAGGGAGGCAGCTCTTCCTTCAGATTCTTCGATTACGTCAGGCCACTAAAATCTCCGTTGTATAATGATGTATTAAAGATGATTTTGGTCAGACATGTGCATATTTTGAAGGTGCCATATGTTCATTCTCAAAAAACGAATTTGGAGGCAGCGTTACACCTTCAAGTCGGGACGTCCAACCCTCTTGTCAGAAACAAGAAACAAGCAGTCTGAACGCACATCAAAAATGTTACACAAGTAGCTACCTTTATGAGCTAGTGCTACATAATAAATAATAAATAAACTTTGTTAAATGCTAAAGATATGGTAAAGAAAAACGAGACATGCTGGTTCCTTCTTAACACAATCTGCAGCAGCACAGCTAAAAAGACAGAATGGCCTGAAGAGGAAAGAGAAGTTGGAAATAGGGACGACAGGGAGGACAAGAGAGAGGAGATCAAATTTTAAAGTGTAACGCTTCCTTACTTTCAGAAGAATTCATCATCCATATTCACACTGTGCCACACACACCCACACACATGCATCCAACAGGGAAGAAATAAGAAAGGACAGAAACGGAGAGAAGAGGGAACACGGGGCAACGCAAAAATGGAACAATGGGAATGAAGAGTGACAGAGAATTGGGGTGAAGTTATGGGAAAGGAAGTTACAAGGGATTTTGTGAGCAATGAGGATGGAAGGACAGGGTTGGAGGGAGGAAGGAGAGAAAAAAAAAAAAAAAAACACAGAACGGGAGAAATGAAATACCATATGTGACAAGAACGGCGGTCCAGAGGTGGGAAAGGATTTCAGGGACGTAAACAAAGGCTCGGAAAGGCTAGAGAGAAAAGGGAAGGTGACTGCACTCGCGTGTGTGAGCATATAGAAGTCCAGTGTGTGCAGCATGTAAAGGTTTCGGCGTCTGTAATCTCCAGAGTCGTATCGGCAGTGAAGCTAAGCTAAGACAGCAGCCGCCCAAAGAATCTGACTCATCTTCAGAAGTATCAAAGAGATCTGGGAGATAACTCTCAGTCTGGTGCGCACACGCGTGCGTCGATATCTCCCTCTAAAACATAATCAGTCACGGCACACTGCAGATGACAACGAGACTTTCAGGGGTTTTGTCTGAGGGAGAAAAGTTTCGCAGTTCTCTCGGCACTGATGGTTTCTTTCCTGTTGAGGATTCCCAGTTTCACTTGACATCCTTTTTTAAGCACGACGTGAACCAAATGCAGAACATTGTGGCGCAACATGAAAGAGGGAAAAGTCTTTGATCGCCCATGAGCGGTCTGGAAACAAAACTATTTCCCCAGTCGGATCACCAACACTTTGGGAACATTAACTTGAAATGGTTGAGACAGACAGACGTGTGAGGATGGAGAGCTAGATATGTTTCCAGGCTTTAATGCATGAAAACTGAAGAAGTACGAAAGACAACAGACCTTATACGAACTATCTGTCTTGCAAAGAAGTCCCCTGGATACTGGCTACTACTGCGGCTTCAAACCGTGAAACAGTACGGATACATGGCAGATACAAATCTGTTTCTAGGACATCTTTGATGGACTCGAGAAGGAACTGACAGTCTGTCGAATTTTCTGAATGACATAAATTGAGAAAAGAAAACGAGCTCCGGCTATGCCAACTGTGTACAGACGCCAGCAACACAATTCTGACATAAGTGGTACAAATTTAAAACACACTGGAATTATTCTTGAAGACTTGTGACACTTTACAAAGTTGTTTGCCGAGACTGATGACTCCCAACTGGGTGTATTTGTACAGCTGCCTGAGGGGATGTGGAAAGATTGTAGATGGTAGTTCTTCCAACTAATTTAAAAAATAAAAAGCAGAAAGAATGATTTGGTATTAATATGTATTTGTGTTTTGGAAAAATAATAAGCTGGTGGTTAACAGGACACATAAGTGCATCATGTAAAGGATCTGTTAATCTTTATAAGGCATTGTTCTCGCTTTAGATCCAGCGGCTGCAAAGATCATAGTTAATTTTTAAAATGTGAGACTTGCCTTTAGCTAGCTATTTAACTGCTAGCACCCTGAAAGCGACATGAGCAGGTGCTGTTAGCTTTTGGCTTAATCTGCTTGCTGCTATCTAGCTAACCTATGACCTTCAGTGCAATCGTCGTTGCTAACATTAGACACTATTCAGCCATGTTTGCTGCCATACTTGCAGCAACCAGCTAGCACTTTGGTAGCTGTGCTTTTGTCTGTTTAATCAACAACAACCATGTTGTTACCGTCGTGTTAAAGGGATAGTTCGGGTTTTTTGAAGTGGGGTCATATAAAGTACATATCTACAGTCGGTCTGTTCCCTACCGTAATTGCAGATCAGCGCAGGCTCAGTTTGGAGAAGCAGAAAGCTGCTCCAGCCCAGACGCTCAGCTTTGTACTGCAGTGAACGGAGCCCAGATGAAAAGTGAATTTTAACCACCTAAAACAAGCCCCAGCTAAAAAAATCTATATCAGTTCAAGTGTACGTTGTATAGAGAAAATTCACAACACTTTCACCGTCAGACCGCCCTTTCTTTCGGCACTGAATTTTCTCAACCGTAGAACTTCGGAACTAAGTTCTACGGCTTTTCATCTGGGCTCCGTTCACTGTTAGCTTAATTAGCCCTGTAGCCAGCAGCTCAGTTCGGAAATGTGAGTGTTTACACTGCTAGCACAGGAGCTTTGGACCTGGACGGGGTGGGGCTAGCTTGTTAGCGTGCTAACCTCTGAAGATATGTCTGCAACACATTACACGAATATCACTATGTCAAAACTGCTATTTATTCACATTCTTAATAATAATAATAATCATATAATATATATAATAATTTCAACTTAAATTCCTACATACTGCCCCTTTAACTTTCTTAAGCAGTCTTTAAACTGTTAACAAGTTTCTCTTAAGTGTTTATAAGTGTCTTGTGTATAAATCTGCTAAATATGAGAAGGGTTTGATGACCCATGTGGCAAGGCTGCTGCAGTGATGCTAGAGTGCTGAAAGACAGTCTTAGGAAAAGTGGTTCTTGTCTTGTACACAGCACAAGACAGAATTGACCCAATATGAGTATAATAATAAACTACAATCTGTCTCCCTCTGAGTAGCCACAGCTGCCAACAGCTGAGAGACTGCATGTCGCGAGAGCACCGGCGTCAAACTCAGGCGCTTGAATTGAGGTGACAGGATGGGCAGATGTCAGATTGACAGACAGCAAATCCAAGCTGGCCCCTGATTAAGTTAATGACAGCAGCCATCATTCTAATGGGATTGTGTTCCTTGATGCTGGCAAACACACATATGCACATGCACACAAAGAAAATAAACACTTGTGAAGCGTAGCCAGAAGAGACAAGTTGACTTTGTGTAAAGAGAAATGCCACCAGTCAGAGAGGCTGTGTCCATTTGGCTTATTTCAAAAACAACAGCCTGAACTGTACAGCTGCAAGAGGAAAAAATACAGACAATTTCAGTGGGGTTTAAGCCTTCTGGCATGATGCCTTACAGTGTTTTGTTACAATTTCATTTCGCTGCGGTATTATTTATTCCTCTCCACAGATATACCTATAATGACATCATAATAAAGATCCAAAAGAAGAGAGAAAGCTAAAAAGCAGCCTCTATAGAATATCATTGTTGGACAGGCTGCAGTTGTTTGGTTAATAGCATGTGACAATCTTCTTTTCTGAACTGATTATGGAAGCAGCTATGGAGTGAGACCTCTCTCTTCTTTCTCATCTCCGTTGAGAGTTGCACATGTGCAGTACCGATCAGGCAACTGAAAAGCTCTGCTTGAGCAGAGAAATATCTGGACCTGGAGACGGTAAACACCTGTGACTATTGCGGAGTCTGACACAGGAGTGAATGCAAGTTGTACACACTCCAATTAAAGACAAAAGTCAGATGTAAGTTGTTATTCAGCTGTGCTTTTTCTTGCTTCGGCATTGAAAAAGGTCTTCCAGCAACTGTTTCTAAGGTGGCGGAGATAATGCCTTGTTTCTGCTGCTTGGCTAATGGGTTAACTGTTACTCAAATGTGTTTTCCTGCAGTGTTCAGCTGGATTCTGTGATACAGATCACAATATCAATTGAACATTACAGTAGAGGGGGCGGATTCAGGGAAGATGGGTCTACCGAAAATGCCATTAGCGGCATCTAATCACGAAAGAACCAGAATTCGGTGTAACAGTATCTGGAGGTGGAAACTTTTCCGTGTACCGCAGCACATAGCGGTGCCGCGCATGAACAAGAGGAGAGTGCTGCCTGTTGAATTGTGTACTGAGAGGCAAAGATCCTAATGGATGGGAGGTCTGTAATAGGCTTCTAGTCTTTTGTACGCTGCCTCATGGGAGGTGTGGCGTACTGGACTGATGGGCCTCTTACTGCTCACCCTCCACTCATCATCATATCTCTTCAGTGTCTCTCTTTCTCTTAGATAGAAAGCTATAACCTCTCACACACAATCGCTCTTACCTCTCTCTCTTACGATGGCTTCATAACATGTGTAGTCAGCCCTCTGAAATGGAACATGGGATAGAGCGCCATTGTGGAGTCGTTGTTAAGTCGAAGGGAGGGGGTTGAAACCAGCGCAGAGAAATATTAGATTAGCGTGGGCCAGGTCGAGATCATTACAGATGCTGCAGTCATCCTTTCCCTATGCCCATTTCAATTCACGATTCAGCTAAGTGGACACGGCAACTATTTATGGTCCCTTACATAAATTGATCGCCATAAAGCTGGCTCAACTCCACTTCATTATACAGAACACCATTTGCAGTAGCTACCACACCACCGCGGGCCATCTCCTCTTCAATGCTAATGCGGTGTCAGGCAGATTTACTTTTTTTGAGAGGAACAGAAGAAAAAATCAGCATATGGTGTTTAGCTAAAATAAATAAATATATATATATCATCCCCGCCTCCCTCGCTGTTTTCACACTTCCAGTAAAGAGCTCAACAACTGTTGTTAACTCATGCAGGTGAAACACATAGCAGATGGTGTTGATAAAATGGAAGGAAACGACTTGTAGTTCAACGTCTCTATTCCACCGCCATCAATCCACTCGACAGTCACGATTCTTTCCCAAGGTGCAACAGAACAACACCAAAAACTAATTGTCCCTCATCCCCTGGCAATTACTGGAACGTAAGAAAAAACAGAACGCTCGGGTAGATTGATGGGGTAATCAATGAGAACGTAACTATGGCAACGGCCTGTCTGGATTTAATTGGATATTTCTGACTCTCGGAGCCCGATTGATCGAGACCGGGAACGCCTGGAGACCTAAATTCAGTTGGCCAGATGCTGTTGTGTTTAAACTAAGGAGCAGTGAAAGGTTGCATTGATCAATTTAACTCATTGACCTTTGTAGCTACATGGTGAGGCTATTCTGGTAACATTAGCATGGTAATGCTCGCAGCAACAATGCTGAGATGCTGATGTGTAGCAGGTAATGTTTGCCGTTTACCTCAGAATGTCAACCGCTCTGTAGTTATTTAGTGATAAACCAATATATATTGGAAAACTTAAGGTTTTGACTTGAAAGTGGCGCAGAAAGGTTACAGGATTGCCAGAGTTATTGAAATTCATCTAGTCTTACAAAGCCAGACGTATCTCCATAGTCTGAAAAAGGTCTGGCTGCACCAGTTATCATTCGTGCTTGTTTGCATGTCTTTGAAGCAATTACAGTTGTCTTTGGTGTTTAACCCAAAGACAGGTGGGGAGGTGAGCCCTGGTATTAAAATGGCTAAATCTCAGCAAAAGAAAAGAAAACAGTTGCTAGCTAGGTTGTTGTTATTATTGTTTTATGTAGTAATAGTTGAAGGAACAGGGGAATAGGTGCCCAATTACCTACTTATATGACAGATGATATACCAACAGTCCACATTCAGTAAATCAGACTACAGCATCTTGATTATCTTACCAAATTTCTTGGCAACCCAACTGAGGCATATCACCCAAAACCACAAATATGAACCCAACCGTGGCGCTAGAAGTTGGAAAATAGTTAGGAGTTCTTCAAAGTCAGTAAGATATACCTTCTGGGAATCATGCACAAGCTATCCAGTAGATGTTGAGATGATACATGGCAATAGAAGAAAGGTCATGGGGTCACTAATGTTACTAGGATTCATTCATCTGGTCACTCTGGATGGCTGGGCAAAATTTATTGGTAAACTATTTGGTAGTTGTTGAGATATTTCAGTCTGGACCAAAGTCGACCAGCCCAACCAATCAATATTGTTATCCCTAGAGCAGGCCAAAAACAGCCAACATGTAAACTATGGTTTGCAAAATGCTATACACACTTTTTTCTGCCTGGATTAAATATACGGAAGAACCAAATCCGATACAACCTCAGTGTTCTCCCAACCTTGAATTATCAGCAGTTTAAGAGTTCAGCTACATGTGGTCGACCCTGTCAGGAACACTTCATCGCAAAATGAATGCATTCGGCTAGCATAGCTTTTATAGCATTTTTCGTCAGCTCAGTCCAATGAGCCATGAGAAGAAGCCAGTATGAATTAGGTTTGAGGGCTCAGCCTCAGTGGTCGGAGGAAAGACCAAGGATTCCTGAAAGTTGGAACAAAAACAGGGTCATCTATAAAAATAAAAAAAAAATGCCAAAAAGCAAACTGATACGACACATACACCCAATGGTAATGTTTTAGCATTTTTTGGCATGTATCAACCCAGACTGGTAACTTTGAATTAAATCATCTAGCTCGAGGATGTCTGCATATATTGTATCAGTGGATGGCCTGCAGCAGTGGCTGTGTTCCAGCGTCTGTTCTGACATGCAATGAGGAGAAGCAGACTGTTGCTGTGGGTTTTCTTGGGCTCTGCGCTCGGAGAGGCGCTGGACCTGATCTCACAAACAGACTCAAATTTGCATTTTATGTTTTCTTTCCCAAACTAAAAAAAATAGCAGCTTTTAATGCCGAAGTTGATAACAGAGAAGAAGCAATAACCAAACTCCGTCTACCATTGAGAAGCAGGGTTACCCTAAGCTAACAGGAGGTCACACTCACCTTGAGGGCTTCAGAGCGGTTAGCCAGCAGTCTCTCTATATTCCCAGCAGCCGTCGCCACCAGTTCCGTTGCATTGTTGGTTTGCACGGTGAAGTGGGATTCGTGTTTACTATATACCTGAGGCAATCAGAGAAGAAGGGAAGAGGTCAGAGGTGAGCAGAGCTGGATGTCAAGTCCTCAATGTCAGGTCACTAGTTTCACTATCAGAACCTGATCCATTCAGTCCATAGTCAATAACATTCGTGGTTGGGTGAATTTAAACAATTTCACCACTTCATGTCGCAAGAGACTCAGCCCCACCCAAGAGGAATGTGCTAAGAGTCCATGAATGAAAGTGAAGCAGCGCTACAGTCTATCAGGACAACTGCGACACGGCAACAGTTCAATTTAACTTCCCTTCCCTACATAGTTTACCATTACAATGATAAATAACTTATGCTTGTACTGAGTGAAACTGGAGAGAAGATGGGAGTGAGTCAATGAGTTTTCCACAACAGGTTCCTGCAAATGTTTCACAATAAAAGCCTTGTTAAGAAAGGAAACTTTTAATTTGAAACAGATACGAATATGAACGGCATAATGAAATAACTCGAGCTACAAAAACATTGTTTAACACTAATAAGCTGCAGTGTAGTGGTTTTATTATGACAACAGTGGCGTTTTAGTGCATCATAACAAGCCATAAGCACCGCACCACCTACTATATGGCGCTGAGCTGATCTATCCCTAGAATGGTGATTAAAAACATTAGTTAGCTTTACATAGCCACATCTAAAAAGGAGTTTTGGGGTCTTCTATCCCTTTCACTAGACATGTCCACACAATGATCAAACCTCAGTTTTCCAGTCAAAGACAATCACAGGATAACCACCTGGTCATTGGGTCATTATATACAAACATACTGTGCGGATGTGATCAGTTCTCAATAGGATCTCTGCGGAAGTTCACTCAGTTTCAAGGTATTTTCCATCCACAGACATACTGTGTCCGAGGCCATCTTCTATCCTTCACCAGACCTCACTGACCAAAGCACAGTGACTCAAAGAAAATAAGGAAGCTACATGTCCCCTGACTAAATTGCAATGTCGGGTTATGTAACAAGACCATTTACTGTGCTATGAAAAAAAAAAAAAAAAAGGCTCCAGCAAAAAGAAATAAGAAAAACACAAATGCCAAATAGCCAATTATTTAGCAGCCTGGAGGGATTTCACTGTCCGACATTCAAAACACAGAACTGAGGCGCGTGCGTGTGTTTGTCTTCATCCTCCAGGCGTCCGATGGATTTTGATTTAGTGCAAGAACAAATATTCAAGAGCAGTACTTTTTTGACTTTTAGATTTCTATATATATAACCTGTATGCTGAAATTTGGATTTGGGCTTTCTGAGTTGAAAGCCGATAGGATTTTGAGTGACTAAGTGGAAAAACTGTGTGCATAAAAGTCTACAGTCTGTGTTTACCATTAACAATATTGGAAAACATCCCAGTTTTAATTTACAGGATGAACCGCACAGGCAATCTGTATCTAATTTCTCCACATGTATTATTAACTCGCAAGCTGTGTAACACTCCCTTTTAAATTCTGCATGCTGTGTTGTTGGACTTTGCCTTTAAACAAGGGCGTCGCCCAGCTCAAGATTTCAAGAGGATCCGGTTACACAAAAATATCGGCGTGTTTAATTCTTATTTTCTTCTGACGAGTCCAAATCCGCCACATCAAACAAAAACATGTTTTGTAACGATTTCCGTGACACCCTTAATCCAACTGATATTATTCTCGAAGGAAGCGGGGGAACAAAAGTGCGAGATGCATTATGTCAATCAATGTGGATCTAAAAAGCTTCTTCTCCTTTGTCAGAT
>OMLP01015723.1:0-14655 GCA_900302685.1 Spondyliosoma cantharus | reverse complement strand
TGGGTGGGGGGCTATCAAGAAGAAGCGGAGGAGTCAGGAGTGTGAGGATGCACAGAGCTAGCAGGAGGAGCCGCTGAGCGTGCAACAGCAGCAGCCCGGGCACACTTACACACTCACACACACATTCACTTCCCAGGGAAGAACAGTGTGTTGTGCTGCCAGTGGAGGATGAAGAAGCACTCAGCCCGTGTAGCTCCCCTCAGCTCGTACAGCACTCAGGTCCTGACCTGCCCCATCTCTGAAGGTAAACTGAGAGAATCAGAGAGGCCCAATTTATACTAATAACTATGTTTTATATGCATTAGCTCGAATTGCCTGCTCAAAACTATGAAGCACTTTTTTTTTTAATTATTTTTTGATGTCAACATAATATTTCCCATATTCAGTGTACAGATATTCACAAAATACAAATGGTGTGATGTGGATGTGATGTGTTCTACTTCAGTCACTGTTATGCTGCATGTGTTAGATCAGAATCAGAAATTGTATTTAACTGTATTCACAAGGGCTTCTTGACAGTTTTCCTCCAGATGACACACATTTGTATCATCTCCATTTCCAGCTGGCAGAGTTAAGAGGCTTTATGTGTTCACAGGCAGTGTAGTTGCAGTTGTTTTGCACCTGTCCTTCCTTCATGTAACTGAGTATCACCGCGACCAGTCCGTGCCACATCTTCTGACCTAATTAAGATAAATACTGGATGCCGTTTGACCTGCAGTAAGCCTGCCTGTAACACTGCAGACGTGGCTGTGAGCTTCGTATTGGATTGAGCAGGGGCCCATCCATCAATGTCACTGGCGTGCAGCGTCAGTGGCGGGGGATAAAACACAGGATGGATTGAAATGTGAGGTTCGAGCGGCGTACTGCGTCACGCAGAGTGGATAAGCTCTGTTGATGGGTGCCAGTAGTGAATGCAGTACAGTGATTTCTGTAATGAAATGGCATGCTTTCAAATACGTCCTTTTCCGGCCATGGACTTAACTATTCCATGTTAATATATGTGTATGTAGCTTTTCTACACTTTCTATGCAGTTATTCTAAGTGTATTTGTGGATATATTTTAATGTTAAGGCATTTGTTACCACTATTACGTCTTAATTACAAAAACCTTTTGAAAGGGAAACCTGGGCTCATGATTGTGCACCAAATGATTTCTGTCAGCTGGTGCTCAATTATTAAGTCTAATCACTTTAAGACTGCTGATTTGAGCAGATTTCCAAACAAGCGCACTTAGTCTAAGTTGATTGAGATTAACCTCAAATGGCGCACCTTCTACTTTTAGTGGAGTAATTCACTGCAATACCGTGCTGACAGTTTACATACACATACACATCAGGGATTATTGTTTCATTTGCAACTTTTTAGCAGCAATATATTAGTCAGCAAGAACACTGTCTGTTATGTGAATCCAGTTTTGGCTGTGAGAGCTGCTTTTATGAGGCGGGGGAATTGTAGAGTTATAATATTACTGCATCTTGGCACCAGGTCGGCCTGTAGTGGCTCTTACCTCGGGACAGAAGAGCCCATATCCAACACTAAAAAGCTTTGGGTTTTGTCAGCGCCACGAAACACGAACCACCTAGCTAGGTGGGCGAGGAGAGAGAGGGAAATAAAAGAATAAAAGAGCGGCTCCTGTCTAGCAGAAAATTTCAGATCTCAGTTTTGCAGTTAGCAACCACCAGGCTCATTAGGTTGATTAAGAATCCTCGCTGTGACAGAATGTAATTAGACCAAATCCCTCGATGATCCAGTAGAAAAGAAACTGTAGCAGTGTTGAGCACTTTGCTTTCACCACATACCAGATCTGCTCCCAGCTGGGAAATACTGTAAGGTGAAACCTTTTATCTGAGGGTTTTATCTGAGAGGTTTTTTTGAGGTTATAGACACAAACAGGCTATAATGAAGTGAACAGGACTAAAAAAGAACTGAGTTTGACTTTATCATCATCAGCAGCACCAGCATCAGCAGCACCAGCATCTGTTTCACGCTTTTTGGAAAGGCTACTAAAGGTTTTCTCAATTATACATGAAAGCTTTTTTGGTCTTTTGCTCTTTTGCTACAAACACTGTGCTGTTAGTGAGGAAATGTGGTTCTGCAGTGGTGGATAAAAAAAGGCTAGCGCTGCACTGATGCAGTGGTGGAGAGTAACTAATTACATCTACTCATATACTCTGCTATAAATTTCAACTTAACTACACTTGAAAATAAAATATTGTAGTTGTTACTCAGCTACATTTACCTGACAGGCACAATCACTGTTTAATAGATCAAGAGTTTAAATTAAACAAACAAAAAAATACACAATTTCCTTCTAAACTTTTCATATTATATTTAAAAACCTGTCCAAGACCCAAAGAATTACAAAGAAATACAGATTTTATAAGCCCATAGTATAAATACAAATGTTTGTAGTACATCACAAACTTTTATTGATGCCACTGATTCATATTTATACCCTTCAGTAATCGAGGAGACCAATATTGGGAACTGATATATATTTGCTTTAAAAACAAAAATCTTAGTGTCAAAATTAAGAATAACTAGTGATGAATGAGTAACTGTACTCAAGTATATTACTTAAGTATGTTTTTTTAGGTAATGGTACTTTATTTTCATTCTCTGCTACTGTGTACATTGTGGGGCCAAATATTTACTCCAGCATATTTACTTGATAACTTTAGTTATGAGTTACTTTTAAGATTCAAATTAGTCAGTGTTGAAAGGCTATTACAAATAATGTGTAACCAATCACGACATTCGGTGACCACTTACAAAAGTGAAATGCTGTTTATGCATTGATGCATCAGTACTAACAACCTAATGATAAAAAATCTGTTAATATATCTGTCCCAGGGGCCCATTTTCTGGAGAATACTTTTACTTTACTTAAAGTGCACTTAGTTGATAATACTGCTGTGCTTTTTCTTAATTGAGCTCTCAAACGCAGGACTTATGCCTGAGGTGTTTAGCACTGCACTAATGTGCCCGCGACTTTATATTTACCATTCTTTCTCTCATATAAAATTTACCGCTTTACTTTTAATACTCTCACTAGGTGCCAGCAATGATCTCATCATACAATCTATCAAGTGAGTTTGGCAAGACTATTTAGTGCATTGCTGAATTAAAGAAGTATCACTCCTGGAAAAGTGTCATTTTCCTCCCGTTGTGGGGCAGTGAACAGATTGGACACAGACACTTTAGATGATACAAGGTGGCATCACATCAGTATAAATGCGTTACACAGAAATGAAACTGCTACAATACCGGTGTTACCTTATCTAAGAGTTTGTGCTCCACACACTGGATTATTTACATGTGGGCACAATCCACTTTCATTAAACCTGTCAGCGAGTGCCACTCGTGCTCCCATTGCTTGACTTCCTGATGAGGTGTCATTGCAGATAACAAACCAAAAGACTGTTAGATGTGATAATAAGCACCCCTGAGATGCCCTGCTACTGTAGATGGGGGATACTACGGATGCAAGTTTCAGTGCTTGCGGGGCTCTCGTGTCTGTGGCCGTGGTGGGAATGGCAGAGCTTCACGTGCTGAGCAAGCAAAGAGAGCACAGGCAGCAGACATCCAGCACATGTCATCTTTTATTCCTGCCCTGGTGTAAATTGATCATGCTGTTGAAAGTTAAAGAACGGATCTGAGCTCTCACAAAATGCTCGCACACACAGCACTTCACATATTATACAGCACCATTAAGGTCCATAAGCCATTTACTCCTGCAGTCAGTCAGTCAGTCAGTAAGTAATCTATCTATCTATCTATCTATCTATCTATCTATCTATCTATCTATCTATCTATCTATCTATCGTTGTAGAATTTGTCTGGTAGTATATTTTACATATGTCCCAGTTACCCCATAAAATTCTCATTTTCCCGCTCTGTTCAATCCCAAAGGCGACATTTTCGTAGCAGGATCGTACCAACAGTGAAAACAGTGGCTGCCAAGGTTGACATGACTTTCTTGAGGAATGTCATGTGGTTAGGTTTACTCTTGCTTTCTGGGCATCGGGTTTCTGTGCACACCTGACTACAACGGGTGTACAGTACGTGCTGCATCATGAGGCGACAAAGCTATTTATGACATGCGCAGCCACAATGCTAACCTGACACATTTTTTTACCAAAGCCTTGCCTCGTGCATTAGTGCCTTTACAGCAAGAAGTGCAAACGGTGGTAGTGATCACTGAGGGCGATTGATCAATAAACGCTTATGTGCTGGACATCAGCCAGGGAGACACAAAGCTACATCCTTTTATACTACAAAACATACAGAAAATGCAAAATTTAGCCTGCTTGTAGAGATGATGTAATGCTTTTTCTCTTACTGGCCCTTATTTCTATCGTGTCCCATCAGGAGAGGACGGTTCAGAGTCTCATGCGGAGACGCCAGGCAGCGAGACCAGCGGAGAGAGCCGGTCCTATCAGACATGTACCAACGCAGCTCTGAAGGTGCTGGGTGGTCTGCTGATGGTACTGTGTGTCTCCTCCTCCTGGGTGGGCACCACTCAGGTGGTTAAGCTGACCTTCCAGTCGTTCTCCTGTCCCTTCTTCATCTCCTGGTTCAGCAGCAACTGGAACATCCTCTTCTTCCCCATCTACTACTCCGGACACATGGTCATCACACGGGACAAGCAGACCCCCATACAGAAATTCAGGTAAACTGCCAACAAAGCAATACACAATATCTGCCCCATTGGATTTTCTAAAAAAACAGTTACAGTTAGCACGTTTTGTTCTCTCTGTCAGGGAGTGCAGCAAGCTCTTCGGGGAGGATGGGATGACTCTCAAGATTTTGGTAAAGAGGACAGCACCCTTCTCAATCCTGTGGACACTGACCAACTACCTGTACCTGCTCGCCTTGAAGAAGCTGACCGCCACCGATGTCTCCGCCCTCTACTGCTGCCACAAGGCCTTCGTCTTTCTCTTGTCCTGGATCGTTCTCAAGGACCGCTTCATGGGTGTTCGGGTCTGTATGAAAACACTGCCAATGATCATGACACAATAAATGGCTATTTGAGGAGTACTGATTCATGGTTCTGGATCTTTACTTGCAGATTGTGGCAGCCATAATGGCCATCACAGGCATCGTGATGATGGCTTATGCTGACGGTTTTCATGGCGATTCCTTTGTGGGAGTGGCTTTGGCTGTGGGCTCGGCCTCAACATCAGCTCTCTATAAGGTTAGACCACCAAGCATGTTGCAGGTTGAACCATTTGTGTGATTGCCTTACACTAGCTCTAAATACTTGTACAGACGCTAATGAAACGCCCAATTGTCTCCTCGACATCCAGGTGCTGTTCAAGATGTTTCTGGGCAGCGCCAACCTTGGAGAGGTGGCCCACTTCCTTTCCACCATGGGCTTCTTCAATCTCATCTTCATCTCCTGTGTGCCTCTCATCCTCTACTTCACCAGGGTAGAGCACTTGGGCTCACTGTCCTCACTGCCCTGGGGATACCTGTGTGGACTGGCAGGACTGTGGCTGGGTGAGAGTACATACACATCCTAAGGAAGAATGAGGATTATGGTTTCACCCATCGTTTACACTAACCAAGCATTCTGAACTCATTTTAGTACTGTAGCTAACTAAACTTCTTTATAATCAACAAATTTGCTGTCACAATTTCCCAAACCTCAAGCTGATAGATTGCTCGTTTGTCTGATCAATATCTCTAAATAGATATCTGCAGGCAAGGGACACGATTTTGGTATCAGAAGCATTCAGGTTTCCGTTCGTAGTCCATTCGTAGTCTGACTAGTACTGAGCAATCACGTTTGAGGGGGCTTTGGTTGCATACACATACACACTAACAATTTACACCCAGACTAGATGGAATCTTTAGACCCAGGAACTTTCATTGTTGTCTGCGTTTCCATCTCAGTGTAAATGCCTGCTAAGATTAGTAACAACAATAATGCGCAGACTTAGCGCGGACTTAGGCATGTCTGGGTTTCATCATCGGCCATGTCGTATTCTTTCTTCTTTAACTCTTCTTTAACTCTTTAACTTTAAATAAATGTGTCTGTTTTCAACCTCTTTCATGTCTTTTACAGTGTTCAACATCTTGGTCCATGTTGGCGTGGTGCTCACATACCCCATTCTCATCTCCATAGGGACACTGCTCAGTGTGCCGGGCAATGCAGGTAGGGTTTTTGATTACTGGTTCAAGTCTTACCTCCAATTTCCTGATCATTATGTCTTGATTATCATGATGGAAATTAACATGATTGTGAAAATGAGAGTTAGTGGCCACACATGCTGTGGTTTTGCCTTGAGAGGTCAGCACTCTGTAGCAAACAGATTACACAGCAAGTCGACCGCTTTCGTCCTGGAAACCTAATCATCAACGTGCCTAAACAGACCCTGCAACTATTCTCTCGCAGAGGGAGGATCAGGTTGCCAAGGCGATACTAAATGCCCAGACAAGTTCTTTTCTTTAACCATGATGGACTGTACGAAGGTCAGTGGGTTACACCAACGTGTCCCCGGACTCCAGACCGCAAAGACACAGGGGATAAAGTGGATCCCTTGTGCTGATTACAAGGCGCATTTGCTACACTCATCCCCTACAGCCGCGGTGTCCTGTGGTTTATCTTACTTTATGTAATTAATCTCAATTTGTTTTTGTTTCTCCCCCACCCCTCCTTTCCTGTCCTGCACTTCGGCTCCCTCTTTTGTTCCTGTATTTCTTTCGCCTGCTGTAGCCGTAGATGTTTTGAAACATGAGGTGATCTTCAGTGTGGTGCGTCTGGCAGCCACCTGCATCATCTGCCTGGGCTTCTTGCTCCTGCTGCTGCCAGAGGAGTGGGACTCGGTTACGCTGCGTTTCCTGGCCAACATCGCGGATAAGAAGTCGGAGGAACACGGCGAGGAGCTCACGGAGTCCAGTGTCAACACTCGAAGCCGCAGTCGGGCAAACGGCGCTGTCTCCATTCCCTTGGCATGACACGGCCGAGCTCTGCTAGTAGCCTCTGTTAACCAGTCTTGAAGCTGTGTCTGCTCATGTTCCCCCACTGCCCACCCAGGAGGTGTGGCAGGGTGTTCAGTCCACATGGACTCTCTTATCAGGAAAGCAAGGAGTGTTTTCATGAATTTTAAACGGGAGATGCATCAGAGTCTCCACCATTTCACTGCAGGAGGGGGAACAGAGAACATTTATGGATCTTACAAAATTTAAAGGGTGGAAAGTGTTATTTACTTTCTTGAAGTACTTGCCACGCTCAGCCCCTGTTCTTGCACGCCCCCAAACCAAGAGCTGTGTGTCCTCCCCTGACCTGCTCTGCGGACTGTATTCTGTGAATATAAATATTGGCAGGGCGAGTTTGGCTCAATCTTATATGTATTTATGATATTTATTTAGAGCTGTATCAATAAGAGTATTATTTTAAGTCTTATTGAATAGTATTATATACAAGAATGGAAATTATACTATGCGTAATGTACAGGCTCTTTTGGTTTTATATTAAAAGACTTAAACCCCACGTTCATTGCAGTGTGTTATTAATTGTCTTGGTTACTAGGTGAGCATGTGTATGTGGCTGAATCCGAAGTTCTCAAATGGTATTTTAGAACATATTTTACATTTCTGTTGTTTTTGTTATATCAGTATCAGTATCAAAGTTCCATAGGTTCATCAAGTTAAATCAGCAGAACCTCCAACACACAGTACTTAAGCTCAGCAAAGATGATTCCTAAGACAATAATACAGATTAGAATAGATCTTGCATTCAGGGCCACCATCGCCACAACCAAACATCTCTTCTCAAGGGATGGACAGACACGCAACAGATGTTGTTTCTTTGTTTCTTCATTTCCCCATATGAAAAAGTAAAAATATACAACATATAATAAAATATGTATTGCCTAAAAACCTTGTCAGAGGCAGCTGTGACAGTGTAAAGTGACAATATTTAACAGAAACAAATAGCAATATTAAGTCAATAAATAAAGAAAAAGTAAACGACTTAGCAGTGGAGACAAACAGTTAATAAAAGCATCATTATTATTATAAATTGTTTGTAACTATTATCTATTTTCAGGGTGGACCAAAATCATTGCTGTGACTGTGCAAACATTTTCTTCCAATGGAATCTCACCGTTACAACATGCCAAATGACTGTATAGTCTAATGTTAGCGATCACCACTCTTTTGACGCTGACAATGTGGAAACGGCCCTTTAAGAACATATAAGAGCCAAACCGTCGTCATATACTTCAGGGCCAAGTATTTTTAGGACTAAGATGCATGACTCATACAATGTCAGTAATCAGTAAAGTGCATTGCATTGATTTAACAGCAGTGACTTTGCAGTATTCTCCTCTCTATATGATGCAGTGCTTTTCTTTGCTGCATTTAGCCGTCACTTGCTAACACACACACACACACACGCACACGCCCGCACAATACATGGCAAACTGAAGAAGATTGAGAATGATTCTGATTGAACGTTTCGGCTATAAATCACACGCTTTCACAGAGACACACAACCCGTGGTAATAAGGCATATGTATATGACTGGCAGTCACACCCATGGGACACTTTGCCTGAAGAGCAAAACAAAATACGGTGGAAAAATTACCTTTCAGTCCACATAGCACTGCTAAGATGATGAGGGTGACAGTGGAATAATTTGTCAGTCCCAATACAAAAATGTGCACACATACACAAATTCCCAGGAGTCCAACATCACTGTGCCATTATGAGTGCTGGTGTGCACTCAGTGAGTTGAGACCTCTAATGAAGCATTTGCTGAGGTGACAGTTTCCGCTAAACATCTGCAGTGGCATTTTAACATATTAAAATAAATGAGCTAGAAGAAGTAGATGAATGTGAAATGTTCAAATCTTTATGCCGTGATACAGCAGTTGCGCTGCTGCCACCCAGCTGGACGCTGATAAGAGACGTTAATCAGAGAGCGAGAGAGAGAGGTCTCATGGATGTCATGTGATGTCCATTTAGCCACGATAACACATTTCTGTACTCATTCTTACTGGATATTTAGATATGGGGTGGACAGAATAAAACACTGCTACAAGGCCTGGTCATATTACAAGTCGAATCAGCATTATTTGCGAAAAAGGACTAGTGATCAGCACATTTAACAGAAACATGAGACAACTAATAGTGCTACAAAGAGGCCAAAGCACTGTGTCCAAACTGCAAACGCATCACTGAAAAAAAGCTAAATTATTCAAATAATAACAAGACTCGGGTCTGCAGTCATGCAAGCTGGTTTGGCACAGCAGTGATTTCAGCTAAATGTCAGCTAACCCTAACCCTCAGCACACTAACAAGCCAATAATGCTAGCGTGTTGATGTTAAGCAGGGGCTAAGCTTAGCATGTTAGCATGTTAATATGTCAGAAAATAGTGAAAAAAGCCCATCACAATTTCCCCCCAAAAAAACAGGCGGACATGTTAAAGGAGACATAATATGCTCATTTTCTCACACTGTCCAGTGCCGCAGCACCAATTCCCCCTCTGCAGGAAATGCTCCTGGCTCTATTAGGCCCCTCTTTCCAAAATCCCGGTCTACTCTGATTGGTAGGCTGAGCAGTTTTGCTACATTGATTATTACGTGCCAAACCAGCTGCTAGGCATAACTGCAAATGTGTGACATGATGATGTAGTGTGATGTCAAAAAGTCACAGAATTAAAGGCTAATGATGAGGCGTTTCGGGAACTTGCTCACAATGTGTGGATATTTAGTGTAATGTTTACCATGTTTGCTTTGTGTGTTAGCCTGCTGATATTTGCCTATTCATTAGCACAGATTCCAACGTCCAGCAGAGGCTAATGGGAATGTCATTGGTTTTGCAGGTATGAGCTCATGAAGCTGAAGAAGGCTTTTTGAAAAACATACATTTTGACATGATATAGTATGCAATAAGGTCAGGGCATAAAGCTTGTACATTTTATCCTCTAGCCACTACGGATAGCCAAATAACACATTTCATAGCAGTCAGTAATAACATATTTCAATAAAACACAAACAATTCAACCTCATGGTAGAGCTAGTCACGAAGATAAGCGATAATCAAAGTCAGTAGTTTTAGGATTCTTCCTGTGGGGACCACTTACACTGATCGTTAATGGCGAGCAATCTCACAGTTGTTGCGAGCATGGCTAATAATAACCAAAACAATGTAATATATAAGGGGGGAACAGTCTTGTAAATGTTCACCACAGTAGCTAATCAAGGCCTGTGCCAAATGGTGCCACCAACAAAGAAGAACAGAGCACACCTTTAAGCTACTGTAACTGGCAGTGACATGATGTACAGAGCGTAAGGGACGAGTAAAACTACGACTCGACATGCAGCCTGACACGACTCACATTTGTAACAGATTCCCCCTGTGATTTTCTGAGCGCTCATTTTCAGTCAGTTAACAATTTTCCGACCTGTCTCTCCCCTCACCCCTCTGGGCTTTCCAATATGGAAGGGGTGCAGGGAAATAACAGGCTCTTTCAAGCATTAACTTATGAGTTACAAAGTAACCTGTAGGGACAGTTGCCATAGAAACCCAGCTCATTATAATGAAAAGTATGAAGGCAAGGGGATGAAGTACACACCTACTCTTTTAACCACTACCAAAACTGTTTGTTGCATCACTTTGGCACCAGACAGAAATGCTTCAGGACAAACAATGAGGGTGCCAGCAGGGGACATGTGAAGACCACCAGGTTTGTTCTGGAGCGGCCGAAACAAATGAGGCGAGATGGAGAGTTAATTTTGAAGGTGAAGTTATTCTGTAACTAACACAGGCCAAAGATCTACAGGGAGTCGACACCCTACATCAGAAAAGTTAACAAAACCAGTGGACCTACAGTGACAGGGTTCATGCGAATGATGCGAAGACATGAAAAAAGGTGAGAGTAGTCATTTTAATTAACGCTAAACTTGATGCACTAAGTTTGAAACCTTTCAAATATTACCTTTACTAGAGAAGAATTCATTAGAATTATTTCAGCTTGTGAGCCTAAGGACAGGGAGTAGCACAATGGGCTCCACAGGCTCCAGAACAGGTCAGCGTAAAGTAGCTCCATGTAATAGCCTGCAAGAAGACGGGCCACATCCCAAACCGCAATGGACCCTCCCTGCTCTGCCGGTCACTGCGGAGCAGTCGTCGGGATCCCTGGGGCAGAGGAAGACCACCTTACCTCCACTGAAGCAACAAATGACACTTTCCACACTCTCAGGTTAGTAAATCTCCTGTCTCTAATGTTTTATTCCAACTCAGGCTTTTATCATTTGTCTTGTGATATTGATTTTGACGAGAGATAACAGTGTGTGCATGTGTTTTTTTGTAAGAACCGTGCTTTGCAGAAGGGCTCCCACCAAAGCAAAGCAACAATTCAAGCATCATTCACTCCCATCCACCCCGAAGATCCCAGGTTAGCGGGCAAAATCAGCCGGCTGTTACATGAGCTGTAACGGGCTAGTCTCATTGCCTGATTCATTTGAGGAGTCTCTCATCCCTTCAATCTTGTGCTTGGACTCTGGCAGACATAGTTTTGCATTATTGTTTTTGACTGGTTGTGATTTTTACCCAGACATCCCATCATTATCTCTCCTCAGGCACTGCAACCACTGGCCCTTCAAATTGGCCACACAGGCACTGCCAATCAAATTGTCATGGTAATGGAGAAAAAAAAGAGAAAATGATCACATCTGACTGCCTCAGCGTCACCACCCTCATGCCATCTCAAAACCCAGCAAGGAATTTGATGTTTGTTGCAGGGCCGGGACTGCAGAGGTGGGGATGTCCACCGGTTTTCTACAACAGGCCAGACAGGACGCTCTGGCACCGGCAGAATGAGTCAGGTAAATCATCCTGACAAAGTATGGAAGAGCTGGAGTGCATCTTACATCAATAATGCAGATCATACGTTTTTATATCGAGGGATAATTAAAGTGTGCAGCAGTGCTTAAGAGACATGGAGGGAGAAGACAGGGTGGAAAGAAAGAGAGAGAGAGAGAGAGAGAGAGAGAGAGAGAGAGAGAGAGAGGCAGTTGTGAGCTGTGGGTGTGGGCCCCTCTTGTCCCAGTGGATCTGATTAAAGTAACAGTGGAGTGGAAAGTTGGGTGGTCTGCAGCCATGACTGGTCCTCAGTGGGATCTATCAGGGCGCAGGGAACAGAAAAGTCCCCACTATTAGATACACATTGATAGACACAAAGAGAGGTATATCCTTGACAGTCATGATTCTTTCTAAAGAATTCAAGTCCCATAATGCATTGTGATTTATGTGTAAATGTGTTTCTTACAGTGGTGGAATGAGTAGTGACGTCTTCTGCTTGTCATTTGTAGAGCAAACGGCATCCTCTGTCCTTAGAGCGTAGATTCGAGTAAGGAAAAAAATCCCCCTCCCTCTGCCAGGACGGACAGATGTCACATGTACAGACCAGAAAGACAAAATTACAAAGTGTCTATATTTCACTGACAAAATATCCTATATAATGCAGATTCTATAAAATAAATGTGTAATTGTACTTTGTGGCCCCAGAGTCTGATAGATATATTACATTGTTAAATTGTTAATACTGGTGCTAATTTGAACTATTTCATATAGATTTTGATGGTATTTAAGCCACTTGTGAAGTTGCAAAGATGATTCATAGTCTAAGAAATAAGATCATTCATAAATCTTTACTTTTTTGGTGAATTTTTAGAGGGAAATCTCTATTTTGTGGAAGTACTAAAAAATCATTGACATCTGAAACTTTATAGTGAGCAACTAGACACTGCTAATTTGGTAAGGGGACACAAGCCAATAAAGCTGTACTAATGGTTTTATAAAAATCAATGCATTGTATTATTATATATTTATATTTTTACAGCATGTAAATAAAAATAATAATTAAAGCTGCAAGCAGCGATGCTCGCCACCCACGTACGTCGGCAGTGGCGCTGTCGGAGGGAGCGCACGTAGATGTATGCATGTGCATGCGTTTCCTGTACGTGGTCTGAATGTGAAATAACACTTCCTTTGATTATGTGGCGCTAGAAAAGAGCCACAGTGCCACACACACAGCCATTAATCATAAGGGAATGCAGAGTAAGTCAATGACATTCAAGATTCAGCTGTAAGAATGTGTGTTATCTTGCAATGCAATGGTTTCACAAGTGCCACATGTATTGTTGTGTTAAAAGGCCTTTATCTGGTGTGTTAACATGTTTCTTTTCATGGTGGTGGGTGATTAGGAAAGAATGCAGAGGATAATGAGAAATCATGCATTAACATTTTACCTGATACCTGATTACCTGATTCTGTCCAGCTGTCTGATCACCGGCTGCCACTCCTCCCTCTCCTCCAGCAGCCGCCCCCTTAACCACACCCCACTGCCACAATTATCTTCCTTTAGGTGGGAACACATTTTGCCCCTCAAGTGGTATTTCATTTTTTTTGCACACTATCAACATGGTTTGTGAAATATCCTGATCAACAGGGACATAACATTCATTGAGTAATGAAAACTTATAAACAAAAACCTCTTAGAGCTATGCTTGCTCTTTGAAGCTGTACTTAGGCAGCGCTGTATATGAAACACACTTATCAATATCAGTATGCTAACACAGTCAGAAGCTGAAGGCTAATATGTCAACGCAAAGTTAAGTTTATCACGTTCAATGGGCGTACTTCAATAATAATAATCATAATAATAATGATAATAATCCTTACAGATTCAATAGGGCCATCGCACTGTTTATGCTTGGGCCCTAATAAACTTTATTCATATAGCATCTTTAAAAAGAGAGTTCAAAGCGCTTTGAAACTCAGGGAGACAATATTACAGACTAAACACTCAACAGTCGAGTCAAACACAAGGAAGCCGTGTGCTAAAACAAGAAGGCAGAACAGAGAATGTAAAAACACAAAAAGACAATATGATTAATTCCAAGTAAATGAATAAAAGCTGCAAGCAGCAATGAACGGGCCCTCGCAGTCCACGTGCGTGGACAAGACCCTCTACATGTCTGAGCAATTTGGAGTAGATGGCAAATTGTGTGTGGAAGTTCTACTGAGTTGATGGTTTTATGGCGAAGCATCAAAATGGAGCGCGCCACCAGGTGTGATGTGGGTGAAGTCGTGTCCACAGATGCTACTTGCAAATCGGTCAAATGGCCTAGGAGGAGTTGGAAAAAGTAAGTTTATAATTTTTTCACAGAGCTTTAGTGGCTCAGGGGGACGTAGCCACATGGGTTTCATATCATTCAGACAGACCAATGTGGTCGTGTGCTTCGTGTTTTGAGAAAATGTACAGGAAGTTGTTATTTAATAACTTGAGTATTGTTTGGAATATCAAAATTCCTTTGGATAACTTTTTGTCAGGAGAGTCCACAGATGCTTTGTGCAAAGTTTCATGCAAATCAGTGAAATCGCCTGGGAGGAGTTCTAAAAAGTAGGTTTGCGACATTTCGTGAATTTGCGGGAAAAAACGGTAGACAGAAACGGGCGTGGCCTCAGCACAATTCAGTGAAAGTGCGGATATATGTTTTTTTGAATGTGCGACAAAGTATATGGGAGTTATAAGCCAAAATGCACTTTCCTTGATTGTAGCGCCCCCTAGTAGTGGAAATTGAGGACGACAATAGATTCTGAAATTTTTCGGCAGGTGTGACGTATATTCCAAGTTT
>OMLP01015721.1:0-25577 GCA_900302685.1 Spondyliosoma cantharus | reverse complement strand
ATCTTTAGATCATGTCATCCTGTTTCTTTAACGCCCGAAGGCTCCTCCCCATGTTTTTTTTTTTTTTAACTGATGCATCTGTTTTGAAAGAAATCCATTAGCGGACTCCTCTCACATCCTCCTCGATAGACAAGCGATAGGGCGGCCAAATCGTACACAAAAGCTGTGTCATCATAAATGTATCGGCGCTAATCAAGAGAGGATGAACGTGTGCATCAGGGCAGCGACAGCACTAATTAAACCACCCCACAAATTTAAAAAATACCTTAAAGAATGAGACAATTTTGTTCAACAAACTATCCAATTAATGACCCGATCTGGGGCTAGATGCTCTTGTCTCAGTCTTTAAGGTTCTCAAAATGGCAGCCCCTGGCAGTAAAGCAACGGCCCATCAAACGTAGCAACGCACTCGATCTTGTAGGATTGTTGATTTATCGTTCGCTGTGGCGATTACTGCCAGCGGGCTGACGAGAAGCAGACAGCTGCCAAGTGTCTGCACGGTTAGATCCCTGTTCACTCAGCTAATGCTTTATTTAATTTGGATATTTTTAACAAATATAACCCTCCCACCCCCCAAACAATGAGCCAAATCAGATGTGCGAGTACTTAGGGGACAACAATAGAGCTGAGTGAACAGGGATCTCAGTCCTAACCAATGAGAAATAAAAGGGTCATCTCAAACTGATCAATATCGTCACAATGTTTTCTTTTAAAAAGAGCTTAAATTAAATGTGCAATAATAATTCTCATTGATTAGAACGGTCAGAGAGCATCTCACCATAACAAAAGGGAACCTCATTTGCAAAAAGGTTCGAGCTGAACAAACAAATGTTCAGAAACCTTGATGCAGAACGAGGTTTTCAAATCGCATAAAAATGCAAAAAAAAAAACCCAAACCCAAAATATCAAAGCAATAAACGGGCAGAGATCGAAGCTCAGCAGTCTGAGGTGCCCGTTTCTTCTTCTTCTTCTTTTTTTAAACAAGCAGTCTGACTAATAGTCATTTTGTAATCCTTCATGCCCATTCCCTCTCCAAGCCAATTTTTTTTTCTTTTTTAAATGAATATTCTGCACCAACATTACACTTCTTTTTCATTTGGGCATCATGAGTGTACAAAAAGCTAGTGCAGTCAGTGTTATTGCATGAACCCATCTCTGTGTGTTAAGTGCAGCCCAACCTGCTCAGGTTGTCTTAAAGTGAGGCATCTTTTATCAGCTGCTCTTAAGTGAAGCCAGCCAACTCGCAATGCACAGAGAATGAATTCCTGCTACATTTTAGGTCAGATGGTTAGTTTTGATGCATTTGGCCGACATTCTTCAAAAACAAAAAAAGGGGGGGAAATAAATCCACAGCTTTCTCCTCAACATTTGTGAACTAATGTAGCTGTGCTTAAAGAGCACGTGGATCAACGTAACAGCTAACCTCCCCCAGCAAAACAAATCCTCTGCCAATTCAGCTGCACTGCAGCGAGTAGTACTACTACATGATAGAATATTATTTTCTCTTCCGACGACGACACTCACTGTAACTGGAGATCTTCGAGTGCGTCTCAAGAGTCAATCTCACAAGTTAAGGCTGGTGACAACAAAGAATTCATGACTCCAATGCACAAGCTTAACAAAGCCATCTGTCTAGACTGAACACTTGTTAACACTGGTAGCACAATACGGGCAACAATTTAAACAATATCGTTTTTTTTTTTTTTTTAAGTGCAGCTTTGAAGAATTGCACTCGCCATCAATTTTGGAGGGGCTAAAATATTATCAGTGATGAACTCTGCCTCCAAAAACATCCCATGCACAAAGTCGTTCAAATGTTTCAGATTCTAATAAATTCTGCAATTTCTAAAATTATAAATAAATTCACAGGCCAATATTGCAGATCAAACAAACTGGCAATTAAGGAAACAATCTCCAGTGCTAACAAGAGAAGGGGGAAAAAGCTTTTCAGTTTGTCAGCCAGCCTTTCTGAACTTGTTTAAAACAATCTTAAAATGAAGGTATATACACAAGGTGTAAGGTGCGGCCCACATGTTGGCTGCACGTCTCGCAGAATTAAGTTTGGCCATCCATAGGAAAGTGAAACACAGGACATAAAAGGAGAAAAAAAAAAAAAAAAAGCGTTCCCTACAATTAAACTCCACCGATACAGGAATCCTCATGACTCATGGTGTTGACAGGCTGCTTATTCATTTTTAGTGTTTTGATGCTGAAGACAGAGGAAAGGGTCTGGGTCTTTTAGAAGCACACGCTTCTTCACAAGCAACTGGACAGTCTGGCTGTCTCTTGGAAAAAATCCAGCATCTCTGTCCATGGATGTCCAAGTTTGTCCTCATTTGTCAGCCAGACAGAAGTGCAGCTAAGCCAGCGACAGGATCATTCAGACCAGCCTCCCCTCTCAATGATCTCCATTCCTTGCAAATGGATGACCAAACCAAAAACAGTTATGAATTCACCTACGTGGTCGGACATTAAATTAGTGAGACAAATTTTCAATTAGGTGAACGTGAGTGTGTGTGTGTGTGTGTGTGTGTGTATGTGGTATGAAGTGATCAAAATGGTGGATAATGACGGGTTATTACTTTAGAACGAGTTGAATTGCTTGTTAAGGCACTTGATACAAATTGGTTAAAACGTCTAAAATAAAAAGGTGAAGAATGGAGGGTGTCATGTCGCGGTCTGTCTGTGCTGGCTTTGTGTCACTGGTGGATATGAATCGTCACGATGTGCATTGATATATTCTCAACTTGGTCCCATGCTTTCCTCCAGGTGCTTTTGTCTTCAGGGTGTGTGGTGGTGCAGCACAGAGCCCAACGAAAGGGCAAATGAGTTCTTCCAAAAACGCGTCCATCAAAATGCACATTCCTTATGGTGGCATCCAAAAAACAGGAAGACAGAAACTGTACATTAAAAAAAAAAAAAAAAAAGAAAAGAAAAAGAAAAAAGAACTCCAAGACAGGGGGGATGAAAAAAAAGGTACAAAGGGGAAGGGAGGATGGACTGATCTGTAGAGAGAGAAGAGGGAAACTCAATTAGACCAGATTGCATTCAAGTAAATAACTAAAAGTGCTTTTTTAGGTTAGGGTTGTTTTTATTAGCAATTCTTGCATAATTAAATCGTGTGTCCCTTTATAGATCACTTGTAGCCTACAAATAGTCTATGAAGGAGCTAAATTGTATATAATTGATATCCTGACCTGTGTGTGGAAACTGAAAAATAACAAAAAGGAAAGAAAGCGTCCTTGAATTCCCTTGAAAAGGGACTTGGATCTCTGTGTACTTACTGGCTCATGGCTTGACTTCTTCACCACTCTCGCTGTGGTACTCTGCCACATATAAGCTCTTGTCAATGATGCCGGGGATGGGCTTGATCTCCGTTCCAAGCTGCTCCTCGATCCCTTTCAGGTTGAAGCGATCATCGTAAGTGATGAGGTTGATGGCGAGCCCCAAGTGTCCAAAACGGCCTGGATTATAAGAACATCGGTGAAAATGATTGTTTTGTCATTTTTGGTATATAATACATCTTTGCAAAGGAGGCTGCACAGCTGAAAAGCAACAATCAATACAGGCTCTTACCAGATCTACCAATGCGATGAAGGTATGTTTCTCCCAGCTTGGGAAAGTCGAAATTGATCACAACATTCACAGCTTGAATGTCAATTCCTCTTGTGAAGAGGTCTAGAGGAAAGAAAGCAAGAATTTAAAAACACAGACCAACACCAAGATAAATGTTAAGTCTCTGAAAACTAAGAACTAGCAGTACTTTATTACATCCCAGTGCCTTCAAACTGAATCTTAACGATGCAAACAACAGCAGTTCTGTTTGCCTCCACCATTAAAGCAGTAAACGAGGACAGACCTGCAGAGCAAGTCTAAACAACAAGTTGTGTGCATATGTGTCACAATTTATGAGTCGCGCTGTCTTTAAATTCTCAGCAACATGTCATTGTAGCAAACATTCCGTTTACCAAAGCCAATGTCAAACAGTACACTCTAAACAAACCTGTTTTGTGTCATCCTACGGGCAGTATGAGCTCACTGTGGTTCGTGTGTCACCCCATTTGGCTTTAATCACCGTGCTCGGGCTGACTACTGCTATATTGTTCCATGAGCCGGTGTGCAATTCTGGTTTATGGCTATGTGGCATCCAGATCTTGAATAAATCTCTCTTCGTGGCCTGAAGCCTGAACAAGCATGCCATCCTATGTTCACGTCCTCCTACAACCCCTTTGACATATTTACCTACATGAACAAACTGCACAGAGGTAAAAGACAGTAAGAAGTAAGGAGCAGCCTTTTGATTTGCAGAAATCAGTCTCTGTATTTGTAGATGCATTGCATAGAGTAGAGTCATTGACTGGCCACTGGAGGGACTTCGGCTTCTTACACAGGAGGAGCTGTACACACTGCTGTGTGACACCATGAGCTCGGCTCAAAGCTGAGATCACAACAAGTAACTTTTAAACAAGAACTCAAATTAATGCAAAAAAAAAAAAAAAAAAGGGGCTACAAAAATAAGACATCTCAGGCAACTCTTACACTTTGTGTCCAAGAATCTAGGTCAACTATAATTTGATTGGACATGCCTTGAAAAGTCAGAGGTAAACACTGTTGAGATTTAAATAATTGACTATATAAGCTCTGTGGCGAAGTTTTAAAATCTCAGCAGTGAGCATTGAAAACCTCCACATGGAAAATATGGCTCAGACTGGGGCAGAGAAAGTCTGGTGTTGATGTGTCATCAGCCTCACAATAGCTTCGGGTTGCAACAAAAACAGCTTTTAGAGTATTTCACAGTTCTACAATGCGGCAGATGTGCACACCTGTCTCCACCACTTACCAGTGCAGACAAGATTCCTGCAGAGGCCGTTTCTGAAGTCGTGGAACACGCGGTTACGATGCTCCTGGAGAGGAGAAAAGCCACAGACGCGTCAAGGTGTCACACTCACTCGCAGGCAGACATCTACTTCACATAAAGACTATATACAGCAAAATGTCAGTTCACCCTGATATGAAGCGGATTCCAAGTAAGTGGAAAAACACCATGTAACGTGTATGAGGTTCTGTTGTTCCTGTTCATACTTGATACTACATTAATAATAAGCCAGGTGTCAAAACTAGGCTGTAATGTAAATACATTTCATGTATTCAAGGTAACCTGTAAAACTCGTTGACACACAAGGCATCTCTGTGACCGGACAACATGGACGGTTTCTAATCGAGAAAAAAAAAAAAAAACGCAGAGGAAGCAACACCCCAGAAATAGAGCACTGGTGTGAACTATAGCCACAGATCAAGCACAGACACATTCCATTCTTCACAATGCACCACTTTAATGCACAACGATAGTAATAGTAGCTGCTTTTCTGGCATGCATCTACCGCAACCAGTGTATTTTGGTCTTAAAGATGGTATTTCTGGAGGCAGTTCTTTGTAGCTGACCTGTCTCATCTTGGCATGAATGTAGAAACATGAATAACCAAGCTGGGAGATCTTCTTGGCAAGGAGCTCCACTCTCTGAGAGGAGTTGCAGAAGATTATAGACTGGTTTATCTGGAGCTGGAAAAAAAAAAAAAAAAAAAGAACACCAACAGCAGTGAATACTGGTGAAACCAATGCTTAAATTGTGACTTGCCAGACATTTGTGTTGTAAAAGCATTTGATGGGAGTCAAATTGGCCTTTTACACTGCTGTTTTCATGACACAACAGCAGTTATTTAAAAACAGTATCATTAAGTGTAGAAAGGCAATACTTACCCTGGAGAACAAGGTGTTAAGGCAATGGACCTTTTGCCTTTCAGTTACATAAGCATAATACTGAGTCACACCCTTCAGCGTTAGCTCCTCCATCAGGTTGATCTCATAGGGTTTCTGCAAGTGCGAACTCTACAGAGCAGGTGGAGACATGAGTGGCTATAATCAGGGTTTTTTTAAGCTAATAAATGATTAAACAAGTGCTTCAAACAAAAGAGAAAAATGTACCATAAACTTCTGCACGCTGAGAGGGAAGGTAGCAGAATAAAGCAGGATCTGCCTCTGTTTGGCCAGAAAGCCCAGTATCTCCTCCATCATCACCACAAAGTCCTGAGACAGGAGTTTGTCAGCCTGTCGAGCAGAGGGAGCGATGCATTAAGAGCTGCCTCAATCAAATCAAATTAGTAAAACCTAACAATGTGGGTCCAACAGAATGAAAATAATCTATTTAACTTACTTCATCCAGAACGATCATCTGCACTTGGTTGACTTTGGCCACTCCTTTTTTGATGAGGTCTAAAATTCTCCCAGGAGTGGCGATGACCACATGTACTGTGAAAAACAAAACAAACCCTTAGTTGAATAAATATATACAAACCTACGCTACACAGGATTTGCAGTAAAGGATTGCAGTGTTGAATCATTACTTGAATCACGGCTCTCATAATTGGCAACAGCAACCCTGTGACTGCAGTATAGAGAGTTGTATCCAGCACTTCAGGAGAAATTATTTGGCAGTATCACTCAGCCACAGAACATGTGTTTCGACTGGCTGCCATGTTTCAATCATCAACACCACTTGTCTGCCAATAACTTTAGCAGTACAACCACCAGAGGTATTATGAAAAACAAACTCATCAGGACACATTTCCTGATGCGCCATAGAAACAGTGTGGTTAATAATTACAACCATAACAACATAAGTCACACTGTGTTGCCATTAAGTTATAAATAGATTGCCTTTTGAAAGAGTACAGTGCCAATATCCAACCAAAGAGAACATTATGTAACTCAGATAATGAGAGGGCTCCGAGAACTTTCTGCACTGCAGAGAAAACAAATGAGCCAAACTGACAGTCGTCGTCGTTGGTCCCCTTCTTTCGATCACCTTGCAGCAACTTAGGATATGAGCAACTTATGATCCTTTTCTAGCGCAACTACACTTTGATTTGGGACATTTTCATGCCAACGTTAAGGAGGAACTATTTGTTTAATTTTGTAAGGTTTACCTGTTTCATCAAGTCTCATGATGTCATCGCGTAGGTTGGTTCCACCTGTGGTTGCCATGACCTTCACTCCACCCATGTGTTTGCTGACCTGGATACATATTTGGCTTACTTGGAGAGCCAGTTCTCTGGTGGGCACTATGACCAAAGCTGGACAAAACAAACATTTTTGTAAAACTTGAGCCAGCTTTGTCTTGGAAATATAAACAAAGCTTTCCTAAACACCAGTGGATGAGTCACACAAAATGTTAGCGCTTGATTAGTGTTGTGCTTTCATTTATGTATAAACACACAGCGCCAACAGAAAGTCATTCTACATTTGATCATGTTCAGTTACTCTTTGCAACACAATGATTCTCAGAATCTTTGCCTGTTAATTTTGTCCATTGCCCAAACAATTGATATACTAATTGTTTTAGCTACAAATACAAGAACCAATGGCTCCGTGTGCACAAAAATGGCTGTGAATGATTAGCAGTGGTACATGTACCAATTTTATTCCCATTCTGTCTTTACTTTGTTTTTTCTTAACACATTCCACAGAGTTTTCATTCCCATCCTCTTGATGAATGACACTGATGGAGATAAAGCGAGAGACAAGCTAGAAGAAAGCGTTCTTTACCTTGTATGCAGTCCTTCTTCAGGTCAATGCGTTCAAGTAAGGGAATGAGGTAGGCTCCACTCTTTCCCGTGCCGTTCTTGGCTCTTGCCAAGATATCCCTTCCTGACAGTGCAATGGGAATGCTTTCCTCCTGAGAAAAGCAGTAGCAGTAACAGATTAATACACAATACTACATGTTATGGCTGGGTCAGTCACTTATTCATGCGCACTTGCTAAATTAGGCCAGCTCTCTCAAAATATTTCAACTGTTTGGTCACTTAAAGTCACAAGTAGAGAGACTGGATGGACCCGCTTCAGGCTCATTAACAACCTTTTCAGACACTTTAATCTGATGATGGCACTAGAAGCAAATTCAGGTGTCACAACAGTGATTATAATTCTTCCTCTGGGGACCACAAATGTATGCAATTCATTTCATGGCACTCAATCCAATCATTGTTGATATATTTCAGCAAGACCCAAAATCTCAACCTTACTGTGGTACCAGAGGTAAACTCAAGGAGCGTCAAAGTCTTTACAATATAAAAAGGTCTAGCGACAGTGACTGTCTGTACACATTTTGGTGCAGTTTCATTACAGAGATAATTCATGGAATAAATGAAAATGTTGACCATCTGGAAAAATAGTCAGTGGATCACCAAAGTCATTGTAATTCATCCTCTGGGGGCTATGAATGTCTGTACAAAATTGAAGGTCAATCAACAAATAGTTGTTGAGATATTTCAGTACCGACTAGCCAACCAACACTGCCAGGCTAAAAATAGCCGAGTGAAAAGGCTCATTTTCTTACTGCATCACCCGAGTGAGTCAAAAGCCAAGTCATATCTTAAAACAAAAACATTAAGATTAACCTTGAATTAGATGCTGAAACTACAATCCCACCATATGAACTCTGCATTTTATGTTTTAAAAAGACTTTACAGTCATTTAATGACAGTCAGTCAGAGTGTGGCCAGTTTACGGACCATCCAAAAGGGATTAGACTGCAATTGTGTCGACTGTTTAATATAAGTTGTACTTTATATTATTTTGTCAAAGACAATGCAGTGGAATGGCAGCCAATATTTTTTTTTTAATGCAACCAACTCTAGAATTATCAAAACAAGCACTTCCTTATTCACAAAGACACCTTGTACAGTTGGCAGAAGGGGTCAAATGTGAGCAGTGTCTGAATGTACCTGAATTGGAGATGGCTTTTCCCAGCCCATCTCGAAGATTCCCATGAGCAGCTCCCTCTTTAGGCAATAATCTTCAAACTCATTGCCTTTAGTTGCAGTCACATCCTGTAATGACCATAAGATATATGTATTAGCATATGGTTGACAAGATGTAAAACATTATCAATTCTTTCATTAAAATGAATAAAATTGTAGAATAAAGCGCTGGCCAATATCAGGAAAATCCGTTGAAAATGCCTTTTCCTCCACAAACTAACTGACAACTGGTTATCAACTGTCATCAATTACAACTGATAGTAATTCTAAAATCAAATTCTGTAATTTGAACCATTTTATAGCTTTAGTAGAAGCAATAACTCCAAATAGAACCACTGAACCTAACCCTAACAACAATGAAGCTGAATTTTGTATTACCAAATTTATAAAGTATACATAGTCATAAGAATGCTACTGTAGCATTTAAAAGGACGACATCACAAGTTAAGCATCATAGCACAGAATGCTTTCTTAGGCATAACGGTAAATACAGTTACCACTTGATAGTCAACTATACATATAAATCGCAAGGTAGTTTTCTTTTTGATAAAAACAAAAAAGGCAAAAGGTTTTATCATTCATCTCCTTCATTATGGCAACAGAAAACACGATGAATTCCTACTCTTCATATAAAAATAGTCCATAACCGTAGCTTAGCGGGATTTGCTAGTATTGGGTGAAGGTCAGCAATATGACAGCAGTCACTGGGGCAACGCTGAATAAAATCTTCATGAGCAGTTTAAGAAAATTCCAGTAACAGTGACATAAGGACCCATCAAATTTATAAGCAACACCCTCTCTACATCCAAAGCTTTAGGTTGTTCTGCACAATAAAAGGAGATCCATCTTGTACCAACCGAAGTTTTCATCCTCATGTCTTTTGGGGGCAATTTTAAATTTTTCTTCCAGTCATCTCCAGGCCTGTGGAGGGGGTAACGTTCTTGTGAGTAACAAGCATGACAAAGCAATAATTTTGCAATATTTTTTTTTTTTTTCTCAAAGTCTAATAACTTACTTGATGACAGCGTTAGTTGTTGGGGCCGGCTGGGAATTACCATTGTTCATTGCACCTTTTATCTGGTTAAGTTGCAGTTGTTGAGGGCCTCCACCTCCACCTCCTCCTGGTGTCCCAGCAGGCTTCACTGAGCCCCTGAGCTGTCCATTCTGGTTTGACAAGCCCAAAATCACTGGGTTCTCTGTTCTGACGGTGCTCATCTTTACTTAGCTCGTCTTTTCTGTTCCAATAGCAATGAAACCTCTAATAGTCTCTTGTGAGTCCCCTCTGCTGGGACCACTTCAAACCTAAAGATTGTCTTTCCCTCTTGAGACTTATTTAATAATAATAATAATAATAATAATTATCCAAATATATACTGTTCAAATCTTCTCTCAGCAGGTTCCTCAACAGTAGTGTTGACTCTGGGACATAAAGTGCCAAACAAATTCCTCTTATCGATATTTATTTTATTTTTATTTTTTTAAATTAGGGCCGATCATAGATATATTCTACCATTGCTATCTGGAAAACTATACACCTGGAGGGCTTAGCTAGCGTTCAAGTACTGGCCGACTGGTTAGCTAGCCATCTTGTGTAGCACAACTGAGCCGCTGCGTCCTTCCACTGTCTTCTCCAACCCTGAAACATACGAGACGCAATGTTAGGAAACAGCATCCCTGAAGGGAAAAAAAACAACAACAACATTACAGTTAACCGCTCCTGTATGGCAAAGGGCAGCGTTTTGCATTGGGATGGTAGCGAGTCCTACTAAGTCAATATTTAACGAGCTGACAGCAGACAGCTGGCCTAGCGTCAGAAGTTAGCCGACACAGCGGTGGCGGTGATGTTATTTCACGTTAACCCTTGCTTGCTAACACTGTGGAAACGAGCTTTGATGCACGAAAAGTCGAGCTCGTCAGTGTCTGAACGCTAAAGTTAGCTCCGACTGTCATGTCAGAGGAGTCAAGCGGATAAATACTTAAATATCCGACTGCCCAGTGGCGTTTTTCTCCCCGTTAAATCAAACCAACCAGAAGGGAACTAACCGCTAGCCCTTCTGCTAGCCACCGACATCTGGCTAACTAGCACATGAAGCTCTCGCGTCATGCTAATGTTGTGCCGTTTCGCTAATGGCGATGCTCGACTCAAAGAAGCAGCTGAATCCGGTCGCTGCGTTAGAACGACAGTGAAAATAACGACTGACATCTTTTGCAAGCCTACACACAAACCTAGATATCCACAACCAACGATGATTAGCCTGCGCTAGCTCAGTCGTAGCATCTGCGCTAGCTCAGCTCAGACCAACGGGCGAACGTTGGCGAAATAACGGTTAACGTCGATGGTAAAAATCACCGCGAAACACTTTCACGCCTTTGCTAAGAACTGCCTGAAGTATACGTCGCGTCGACGTACACGCATTTACCTTGAATACCTGAAATAACCGGATCTGTATGCGGTGTTTGTAAAAGGTGTAGCTGACTACGAGAGAGTCTTGTCAACCAACCGTCCAAGATGGCTTCCACTCGTATTTGAACCCGCCCCCCATCCGACTGATCAGCTGATTTCATTTCAAATCAAGGATTTACCTTCTGGGTGTCCCAACACAAAATAACACTTTCAGACTATTTTAAAGGTTAAACTCATCCACTCCACTGCATCTATCGAGTCTCGAGTCTTTGTTTGGTGCTGTGTCAAGTGTTTCTCTGACTCAAGCACATTCATCTACTTTCTAAACAAGAGTCTTGCTCGGGGTCAAATATGGCTTTAATATGTAATGTGGCTCAGCAAACATATATTAATGTAAATGTCACTGGCTGTCATCACTGCCAATACTCCATTTGAGTGTGATTCGCTGGTGTGGAGGGGCAGCTGTCATCAGAGTACTTCCACATTCACACAACACAAACCTGTGCATGTGCCTCCTTTTCTTTTTCTTCTCGAATCAAGAGTTTAAACACGTGCCGAGATGAAGGTGATGGAAAAATGTCTGTCAGGCCCAACAGGAAACTTCCCACGTGTGCAGCCCCACCCGACCCCCAAGGTGGGTGAGCCCTGCTGTATTTGTTTTGCTGTTAAGGCATGTTGTTTCTGTCCCTGTCGCCTAACTATTATTCATTTTAATAATTATGATATCAAGAGATTTAGATTTGGAAGCTCTGCATCGAGAGTTTTGCTCAAGTTGCTTTCTCCACCCGAGTTTATCCAGCGTACAAACTACCTAGACGCGGCCCGAGCCCCTTTCTCTTTCCACTGCAGCACAAGTATCCCCAACATATCTTAAATATCTTAGTTAGATCATCAATAAGCTTATTTTCACCATGTTATTGTGGTATAAATATTGCAATCAGAGCACAGAACTGACACCAGTGACATCACACCAATATGTGCTTATTGGTGTCATATTCGGGTGATATTTGCAAGGGTGTGTAGTTGCTATAAATCAAATAAATCAAATAAAACTTGAGCACTTCAGTGTCATGCTCCCCTGCTTGTCAACATCTAGATTTATACTGCAGGGTATTTAGATTTGCATCACTGCTCTTGTATCCTCCCTATAGAGATCCTGGTATGAAGCATTTGCCTGTTATGACTTTGTGTGTCAACCAAACGCACCCCCAGCCAAGACATCAGCAAAGCAAATATAGAAGAGGCACCACAAACAGGAAGTACAAGCACTTTTCACCACGCCGTTCTAAGCTATACATTCAAGTGACCAAGATTTACCAACATGGCTTTGACAGTGTATATTCCAGAGGGAATGGTGAGACAGAATTAATATTTTTTATACTTGATGGTGAATTCCTTTAGAGGAACTATTGTCTCTTGAATATCTTTGTTCTTCTAGCTTAAATAGAGGGACTGTTCTGCTCTTATTTTAAGTTAAGTTGTTCAAATGTGGCATGTGCGAGTTAAAATTTGTAATTTTTATAGTCTAAAAGTATTTGGTGTTACTTTTTAGTAGTAGCAGTATTTATTCTGTAGTCAGATGTCCTTTAACTGCTCGTGGATACTTTCCAGCAGCTACAGTTTTCTGTTTAATATTGCTCAATATTAATTGTTTAATATTTAATATGCATTACTCTTAAACATTATCTAAGCCTCAGCTGCAACATCAGGCATCTTAAAGAAAGAGATCTTAAAGGTAACGAGCAACAGGCCTAAGATTAAGACTCAACTACAAAAAATGTGATTTGTTACAGTAAGTTAAGAAACATAAACTAGTGGTTTGAATTACTGAACCGTAAAAGCTGCACCGAAACAGATGTGAGTTACATTGATGCATAGCTTCTTTTCCTGTTGACTCCCAGGAGACATTCGAGCGAGGAATAAATTCACTGTTCAACATCCTACTGCATGTTTTCTCATGAGAGGGGGACTCATTTATCAGCGCACTGATGTATGACGTTAAAATAACAGAATTTAACATAATTAAATCATATTTGTGGTTATTTCAAATTTCAAATCACAGGCACGCAGCACAGCATGTATCTGTGTGATGATCTTGTAACTTGTTTAGGAAACTACATTTTAAAATGTCGCTTAACCGTCGCGATACAACAAGTTACAGTGTAGAAGTAATTAGAAACTTTAGGCTCAATAACAACATCGACAGTAATGACAGCGATGATTACGTGTAAACTCAAAATTGGTTTATGTAGTTTTAAATTATTTTTCCCCATTTTCTAAAGAGGTAAACATGACTATGTCTAAATATCACAGAAATATTTATTTCTCTGTCTTTACAAAGTCTTCTAAGAGTTTCTTAAAAATACTCAAAGTAATTGGAATGCAACGCAATTCAAGTGGATGCATTCAGTGCTGTTCTTCAAAGTTCATCTTGTACCACCTAGTATTTATTTTATTTCTATTTTATTTATTTGTACAATTTAGGGTTTAACAGCTGCAATTCCACCACAAGATATAATATTAACTTAGTTGCTGATTGGGGATAAAACATTTTTTAAAAAAGGATGTTTTGCCATGTTTGCCCTAAAATACATCCTAGTTACTGTAAAGAGGAAGTGAAAATTATCTGGTTAGTCAGTGTTTCCTATCTGACAGATTTAATGAGAAATCTGAAAGGAACAAAAAACATAATCAAAGTATTCCTTTCGAAGCTACTCTTTTTTAAAATTTCATTACAAAAACAACTGTTAGTATATAGCCAAAATTAATTGAGTACAATTGTGTATTATTCCACAGCACACAGTGTTTCTTGAATTGTGATGAGGTAATTAAAGTCTCTCTTTTATATTTTACAGCCGACGTACACTGATGAGAATT
The DNA here is from genome assembly GCA_900302685.1 of Spondyliosoma cantharus. Taxonomy (NCBI): domain Eukaryota; kingdom Metazoa; phylum Chordata; class Actinopteri; order Spariformes; family Sparidae; genus Spondyliosoma; species Spondyliosoma cantharus. The sequence goes on along the minus strand of OMLP01015721.1, from coordinate 11,480 downwards.
ATAATGACTCAAACTACTACGGCGAACTAGAAACCTTCTGCGATACCCTGGACCTGCAAACCTTTCAAGCCGTGTTCCAGAATGTGCTTTACAGCCTCATCTTTCTGGTGGGTGTGGCAGGGAACAGCCTGATGATAACAGTCCTCATAAGTCACTGGCGCCTCCTGCGCATCACTGAGATCTACCTACTGCACCTCGCCCTGGCTGACCTCCTGCTCCTTTTCACATTTCCCTTTGACATAGTGGAGAATTCCACTGGTTGGGTGTTTGGCAACTTTCTTTGCAAGCTGATGGGCCTCTGGAAACAGCTCAACCTCCTCTGTGGGAGTTTCCTTCTAGCCTGCATTGGGTTTGATCGGTATTTGGCAATCGTTCATGCTATAACTAGCATGCAAAGTCGACGTCGAAGAACAGTGCACCTGACGTGCACCTCGTTATGGCTGGTCTGTTTGGCTTTATCGATGCCAAATATTGTGTTTCTTACTGTGAAAGGGGAAGGCACAGACAATTCAAGTTACTCTTGTTTCTTTCATGATTATGAAATCCATGCACACAACTGGGTTCTGACCAGTAGAGTCTTGGATCATGTGTGCTTTTTCCTCCCTCTGGCTGTAATGACCTATTGTTACACAGCATTGGCTGTTACTTTGATCAAGAGCCAGAAAAGGCAAGCAAGGCATGCAGCAATTCGACTGGCTTTTCTTATCACGCTCGTCTTTTTTTTCTGCTGGCTACCATATAATATCACCTTACTGATAAAAACTATGGTAGACCTGAACGTTATCTCGTATGAATCATGTAACCTTTATGTTCAACTGCAACCAGCTCTTCAGGTGACGAAAAGCCTGGGTTTCTCACACTGTTGTCTGAACCCTTTCTTGTATGCCTTTGTCGGGGTGCGCTTTCGCAATGAGCTGATTCAGTTACTTTGCAAACTGGGCTGTAGTCGCGTTTGCATGCCTTTCGTCAGAGCTCAGGGTCACAGTCGACCATCCACTTCTGATGGAGTGACCACCACCAGCTCCGTCCACATGTATTAACTCTTGTACAATGTCGGCTGTAACTAACATGCTTCTGTTCTACAGTGTAATGTTTGTAGTGCTGGAAAATGTTTTAATTGTATCAAATGTTCTGACAATATAGTACCCAATGCTACTTTGACTGCATTTAAAAGATGTTTTATTTACCCAGTCAAGAAAAAAATGTTATTGTTAACCAAAATCTGCTTTTGCTTGTACTTTAGCTACTGCTAAGTGAACTTAATAAAGATTTCATATGTACAGCAACCATGTCCCTGTGTCAGTGTTATCAAACAACAATAATTGACAACACAATAACCAAAAACTAAAATCACCTTAGAGATCAGTATTATTCTATTTTTTAGACTTCTATTAAAACACAGTTATACAGAACAACTGCAAACAATCACAAATTGCATCTTATATACAGCAAGTATATATATTATGTATATATATATATTTATATATATATAATTCCTTTGCACAACAGTTTGGTAGCTGGAGAAAATAAATCAATGATATTAAAACAAATAGAAATTTGAGGCACTCCTCTCCTGACTGTCACTCTGTTCCCACAACAAATACACACATCTTTGAAATATACATATTTTACAGTATTTTAGAAAATGGCTTCAGATTTGTTATTGGACCGTGTTACAGTGCTTTTAAATATTCAATATTTTAAATCAGTTGTACCAAAATTTGAGTATCGCTGATTTATTGTTTTTACAGTTTCTCTTTTCATACAACTGCAGGAATAACATTAATGAAAAAACTTGGACACAATGGGAAGGGAACCTAGTAGACACTTTTTCTTTTTTTCTTTTTCTTTTTTACAGTTTATGTGAATTGGGTCAGAATGGCATATTGGCCATACCTCCGGGGCCATAGCCAATGGGACTGTCCAGAGACATTCCACGCTGTCTGAGAGACTGGGGGCCCATCATACCAGACTGTGGGTGAGAAGGGGCCATCATGGGACCCTGAGGGGACATTAGAGGACCCTGGGGGCCAAATGGATCCCCTGGAATTGACATGCCTCGTTGTTTAGCCTGCATCATCATAATGTTCTGCTGTGTCATCAGATTGTGTTGGTGCTGCTGGGAGGACATCATGCCAGGGTATGGGTTGGAAGGATGGTGGAGAAGGCTGTTTGCCATCATGGCCTGCTGTTGTTGAAGTTGCTGCTGAGGCATCATGCCTGTCCTTCCAATCATATGTCCAGGGGGGCACATAGGGCCCATGCCCCCAGAAACCATACCCCTAGAGCCCCCCTGAGGAATGCCCATGCTTTGGCGTATTCCACCATGCGAGGGGTGAGGTGGCAGCTGCTGTTCAGCCATCATATTCTGTAGGTTTGCTAAGTGGGGATTGGATGAAGGGCCACTGCTGTGTGGGGGGCCAGAAGACAGCTGTTTGAGGAGCTGCTGTGGAGTAGGTTGCTGGGATGGTGGCCCCTGATGTGGATTTTGATGTGGCTCACTCTTTGGGAAATACTGAAGAGTGCTACTGGGCTTATCAGAAGGAATGATACGGGAGAGATCAAATTCAGGGATCCCTGTGTGAGTGGGTCGTATGACTTCACTTAGATCTGGGCCATCCCCCATGGGCAATGATGCAAATGAGTCCGAGGGGTGAGGGGGACGTTGAAGAGGATGGCCTTTGCTGAGCAGGTGTAACTGCTGAGGTGGTAGAATATCCTCATTAGACTGAGAGAAATTATGTGACATCGCTCCAATTGGTGAGTGCATGGGCCCATGAGGTGTTTGCTGGATGCGAGGAAAACCTCCCATCTGGTTCTGAGATATAGGTGAAACATTGCAGGGCCCCATTCCGTCAGGTACGCCTCCTCCCATCATGGCAGAATTCATGGCAGGCATGCCCATTTGGTTTGGGGAAGAAAGCACAGGTCCTGAGGCATCATGGGACAGGTGCTGCTGACCTTGGCTTACAATACCCATGGGGCTTTGTGGATCGCTGTGGGGACCAATGGAGCCTTGGGAGACAAGTATCTGCGTGGCCTGGGGGTTCCCCATGTTTCCTGGTGATAAAACACAGCCAGCATGTTAAACTGTCACACTATTATATCAACACATTAGACCTAAATATTATTTGGAGGTCTATTTTCAAATAGCACTACTACAATATAAGAGATTAGGCTGAGATTTCTGTGTTGCTCTCCCTTCTACAAATTTACCCACTTCATTCATTCAGTTAGTTCATCAATCTTTTTCTGATAGCATGGCAAAACCTAAATATGACACACTGAACCAGGGCCATTCTACTGCTTCATCTCTGCATAATTGCAAATGGTTTACAGTGTTTTCCATTTTCCTACCTCCAATGCTGACACCAGATAGAAGCGGTCGATCCGGCATCATCTCATCATCAGAAGTGGCAATTGTTTTGATTGCATCATGGTAGAGAGGAGTAGAACTGGGCATGGCGTACTTGGACATTTGAGACATGATGAGAGACAAAGGATTCTGAGATGGAAGGGCATTGGGAGAGGAAGTAAATGGCATACTAGGATTCATAGATCCTGGCTGGCTAATGGGGGTAGAGTTGGAACTCCTTGGTGGAAGCGATTGGCCTGCAAAGAAAATACAAAAATGGTTATAGTTATAGAAATACAAGTATTAGCAATAATGATGAAACAACTTCATCTTGGATTTTGAGTTTACCTGTCTCAGTGGAACTATTTCCTCCATTGCCCACTACTTTACCACTGGGTGGACCACCTGGACTTGGAAGAGCTGTTTTTGGAGATGCCCACCCTGGAGAGCCCACAGCCATGGCTGGGGACTTCAGTCTTCCAGGAGAGGCAGATGGAGAGTGCAACACAAGGTTGGAAGACCCCATTACCTGGGGAGACTTCATGGAAGCAGATGAAGGAGTTCCAGCACCAGATACAGGGGGAAGAGGGGGGTGATGCCCAGCAGAGGAGATCTGTGAGGGTGACTTCAGTCCTGGAGCAGAGGGGGAAGGTAGAAGTGGAGATGGCTCTTGGTTGAGGGATGGAGACTTAAGCTGATGAGGAGGAGGCACTGAAGGAGAGGTCAAGGGGTTAACATTGATTGATAGGTCAGATTGGTGCCTTGGACTGAGGTCTGGTCCCCTGAGTCCTCCAGTCATAGGCATATGACTAAGCCGTGGTGTACCTCCCATTTGATTTGGACCTTGCTGGTCAGGCCCAAACATCTCAGGACCAGACTGTTGAAGATAAGGTCCTTCCACCTGTCCACCAGAGAAGGGACCTTGATTGGGATAATGGAAGGGTCCATCAGGTCCTGGGATCATTCCCTTATTCACTCCTCTTCCATTCTGTGAAGCTCTGATTCGTGCAATCTCTCCAGGGCTAAACATTTCACCTAAAGATAACCCTCCTGCAGGACCTCCTCGGAGCTTCTGAGATAGCATCATCTGCTGTTGCTGCTGAACATTCATCTGTGGGTTCATGTTCATTGTGAGGTTGCTACCCAGAGGAGAATCCACTAAGTCTCTCATCTGAGGACCCCCTCCAGGAGAGCCCATAATCTCCCGTGAGCCTGGAAAGTCCATAGGATCACCTCGAGAAGAGGGTGGACCCCGGCCCATTGCCAAATTAGGAAAGTCTGGATCCCCAGGGTTATCCATAAGTCTTGAGCCAAGGTTGCTCTGTTGCTGCTGCTTAGCTAATCTGTCAAGTTCAAACCTAGGAAGCCTCTGCATCTGCAACTGCCGTTTTTCCATGATGCGAAACATTTCCTCATGCGTTAACGAATGCTCTGGGTCACCTTGCAAGTGCTGAGGAGGTCCACCAGGGTAGCAGCCATGAAAGGGACCTCCACCACCCATGTTGTTTGGCATATCATCCAGCCAAATCATCCCTGGCCTGGTTGGCCTTTGGGGTCCTAGACCCTCTACTGATAAAACTCCCCCTGTACTACCAGGAAAGCCACCTCCCCCAGGGGGCCCTCTCTGCATCTGTCCCAGGAACCTTGGGCCACGTGGTCCATCTTGATGAATGTCTATCATTCGTGCATTTCCACCCATTCCTCCACCCATCATATTACCAGGACCCCACTGCTGTTCTCCAGGTTTGCTGTGGTAGGGAGGGGGGGGTCCCCTCATCATCATGGGACCGCCATGCATGCCCATCTCAGCCATCATTCTAAAGTGCTGGGGATGTGTGGGGGGTTGAATATCCTGTTGCCGTCTTTTCTCTAGGTAGTATTCTTCTTGAAGTTTCCTCCACGCCATTTGCTCTGGTGTCAGCCCTTCTGGTCCAAGTAAGGGACCCATGTCACCACCAGGTGAAGACAGCTGGTGATGGGGGTGTTGTGGTATGTTATGGTGAGAATCCATTTGAGGGCTATCAAGAGCAGGTCCACCAAGGGACTGTGTTTGAGAAATAATGGACTGGAGTGGTTCTTCATATCTCTTCATCCCTCCAATCGGAGCCAAGGCTGACGATAGCATATTACCACTACTGCAATTTCCAGAGTTATTAGTACCATTATCACCGTCCTCGAGAATACCACTCCTATCAGTACTGTTATTATTATTTAGGTTGGAGGAGTTACTACTGGCATTGTTATTGGAGCCTCCTGTATCTCCAGGGCCACCACTTGCCCCACTTCGCAGAAGCAGCCTCTCTATATCTCTCAGGGTCTGCAAAGAGCGCTCCCTGTGCTCCAGCTGCTCTTTGGACAAACCATCTGAGTTCCCTGGGCCACTCCTCTGGCCTGTATCACTCTGTAGGTGTGCAGATAGGATGGAGGGACTCCCCGAGGGAGAAACAGCAGCAACAGGAAGAGTCATAACTCCTGCACCTTCCCCATCTCCAGTTCCAGGGACTGGACCTGCCGGTGTGGCCGCGCTTCCTCCATCTGACCTATGGCCGACGATGCTGTTATTGCTGGAGGCTCCACCAGGTCTGGTCTGAGAGGATTCATTATCAGAGTGTCCTGCTGATGACGGTGTCCCTACAGGATGCAATGGGCCTACAACTCCTGCCGAGGCTGGCCGTGGAGTTCCACTTTGGGATTTAGGGGTGCCTATGGGTGGAGAGCTGCTGGAGTTTACCTTCTCAGATGGGTTAGGAGGCTTCGCTGATTGGTGGCCCTGTGGCATAAAAAAAGAACAAAAAAATACAGTTACATCATTGCAATTTTAATAGAAGTATTATTGTTGTTTATTGCTTTTATTAAATTTTATAGCATGTTGTCCATTTGTTCTTTTGACGAAACAACACAGTGCATTCCCCCTTACCAGTACAAATATTCACAGCAGACAAAATGTGTGCAAATAAAAACAGGAACGAAGACATACTGACATTAAAATAGCTAAACAAATTAAGCTTCCCACATACTTCGCACCTGTGGTCTCTGCTGCGGCCAACACTTTTACTCCCTTGTGGTTTAACAGATTTAACACAAACTTTACATTTTATTTAATCTGCTACTGAGAGGATGCCTGACCTGCCCCAACTTGCTGCGTGGAACATTTTGCTGGTGAAACAGGAGGATGGAATCGCTCTGTCCTTTCATTACTGCCTCTGCAGCACTGTCAACCAAAAATAGCAAAATTACAACTTAAAAGGTTACGGCAGATACATAATTCTGTGTTGTGCAGGAGTTCTAGTCAAAATCTAAAAAACAAATCAAGTTTATTAATAAGATGAAGAAGCTTTGCATCTCCTCTTCAGATGTGAATAATCACCAGGATGTCAGGCCTGCAAATAATTCTCACCTGTTGGCTAGGCTGGTTGTGAAAACATACACCACTTGCTGTGAAGGCTGCGGTGGCTCTGCCTTTATCCCAGGTCCCACTCCACATCCCATTACCGGACCCACAGGTTCAGACATGGGCCTTGTAGACAGGCGATCAGAGTGCCCTTGGATAGGACCTGCCAGCCCGCGTTCTCCTGTGAAAAATCCGCAACACACTGGTTTAATTTGTCTAAAGTGGTATCCAGGTTTATAATTGCAATGTCAGTAAATCCTTTTGGCTGCAACATCTAAACACTAGATGGAGCTAAAACACATGTAAAGTGAAATCATTTGAAAGGGATAGTAAAGCACTCCAAGCTGACATCTTCTTCCTTTCAGCGTGTGTGCTGGATCTGAAAACAGCTATGGATAGTTTATAGCTTTAACCCTGTCGTTTTTAGAGAAAATGTGGCAGGGGATTTCTTCATGTAAATCATGCACCCTTCACAGTTGTGGTCACAATGACACTACTGTTAGTGAGGACTGTGCAACATTCAGGCGACAGCAACCTGCAATGTTTTTTCCCCCTCTGTGGAGGCAGACAGACTTACGGTGGGTTGCAGTGTGTGGCTTGTCTTCATCTTCCTCAGTGTCAGGTCCAGAGCACCATTCATCTCCACTGTATGGCTGCTTCTTCTCCAGAACACAGCGCCGCTTACTGCGCATAACACCCTCTAGAGGATAATACACACACATCAACAGTTGGAGAAGATCCGTCATAGTATTGTCCCTTTAAAGGCTGTAACCACTCTTATTTTGTTTTTAACATTCACAACTAATGATAAAATAATAAATAAATCATCTAAAATCACCTCTGTATTTTCCATGCCCAGAAGCCCTTGTCTGCTGGAAGTTATAGAATCCCAGCTGCCTTGATTTATGTAAGACATGACTTCCCTTTTAATCAATTATCATATGGTCTTTATTAAAAACATTAATTAGCTGCGTCAGCAAGCCATTTTAGTAAAAAGTAGAGCCAGACTGATGCTGGATTTGGGTAAAAAAAAAAAAAATATTCGAACATTCATTATCGATATTTTGATATTTTTGACAATGCTAATTAGCACATCGCATACTGGATATTGGCAAATATATGCTGATCCTAATATTTCTGGGCTACACCAATAATGTAAACCAGTATATTGGTTGAGATCTAGTAAAAAGTAAAAGTCATATCATGTAAAATTATGGATTATGTTATCCATATTTGGTCTCTGTGACTCAAATTTAAATAACTTTGGCAGTCTTTAAGGTGAAACTTAGGTAAATGCACCAATGCTTGAACCATCCCTTTTGCAAATACGCAGCTGCTGTTCTGACCACAATGTATGCTTATACAAAAATGTACTTTTGCCTATGCAAAAAAGTCAAACATTATTAAACCCTGAAATAAACTGAGCTGACTAACACATTTGTTTTCTTAAAATAACGAACATATCTTATCCAAGGGATGTATGAAATATGTAAAATGACAGTAAAAATAAATCATTGCAATCATTTTCACTTCTGCTCATCTCTGTCTTGGTTTTCCTTTCACGACAATGTGCCATGCATGCTAATCACATCTGCAGATGCAATGTTTCATATGTGCCGAGCTTTCTCACATGGCGCAATTAAGACTTAGTTGATGCACGAGCTGCTGTGCTCCGGTGGGTGCAAACAGCTGCACGAAATATGCAGCAGCTTTAACACTTCCAGGAGGTAACCTGCAGTGGAAGAGGCAGAACCAACTTCTGACAGCAAATGCAACGGTTGCTTTAAAACTCCAAATGGTGGCAGGAAAGAAAAAAGTACACTGGCAATATCCCTGATTACTGTCATGTATTTGGAGAAGCTTTTTTAAAAAAAACACAGGGAAGATTTTTCAGGTTCATTACTCAATATCTCACTGACTTTGTGGCAGAAAGCTAGCTTCTGATAAACACATCAGATGAGCTTGGGTAACCACAGACTTTTAAGGCTGCGAACGTACAGTAAGGACGGAAGTGTGCAGTGACAATGCAGAGAGAACAGCAGAGGGAGGACTGCTACCTTTACAGAGCAATGCAGCAGAAAACAGCTGAATGTTTTTCAGCAGTTGTTTTATCTTAACAAGAAAGACAGCTATTGAGTCACGTCTGCCACCGTGTTCAAACTATTTGTTACAGACAAGATTTTGTCAGTTTGACTGCGGAGTGATTTGGCGTAAAGAGGAAGGAGGCTGGCATTTTATTTTGAGTGCACTTTTCTTTTTCTACATGCAGGAATTAGATCACAGCGAGACAAAAACAAACAGACAAGAGTGTGTTTGGGGTCGAGGTCAAACGATATTTCCCTTCAAGTGATCCGCCCTAGCTTTCATTCTCTCCAGCTGTCTACTTCCGTCACTCTTTGTGTTAGAAACACACATCTGCCTCTGAGGCTGTCAAGATGTGTGTGTTTTTTTGTGCGTGAGTGTTTAAAGAGGAGGTTCAAGACATCTACCGGAAGCCCACATGAGTTTCACATAATCAAATTAATGTCATCTGCAGCCAAACGCTCACGTGACCACACAAACCCTCAAATGAGCAACAGCAAACAAATGCACATCAAACACAAATGTTTACCGAAACATTCACAAAAAGGTTTTTTTTTTTCTTCTCACCCACTCACTGTCTCCCACTCTAATAACACCTTCTCAAGGCTTAATAAGTTTTAGCAACCTCATGACATGACTACAGAAAAGCCCAGATGCTTTTTCATCTGAGACACGTCACTGCAGTGCATGCATGGCACAAATTATCAAAAGCCAGGGGGAAATTCTGACGCTTCACTGAAAGGTCAGGGCTTTTCAACAAGAGAGAAAACAAGTTCTGCTGTCCTCTCAGTCCTAACATTCACTTCCTGCTGTGGAGGAGGTGAATGCACGTAATCTGGTATTTCGGGTTAAGATTAGGCTGATAGGAGGGTAAAGGAAATGAACTTCTGCATACTTAGAATAGAAACACTCTACAGTCTATACGTCCCAGATACTGACACAGTTTCCTCTGTGTGTGCATGTCTTACCTCCTTTGGCATCTGTCTCCAGGGCTGGAGGAATGGCATTTCTTGATTCGCCAGAGTCAATGGAGACACTCCGCTCGCGCTTGGATTTGGTTTTCAGCATCCCTCCAACGTTGCTCACTGATTGGCTGACAGCCTTCAGCCCAGGGTTGCCGGGGGAAATCTGGTTGGTTTTGACTCCATGGCTGCCGGCACCCACGCCCTTTGGACCCAGGTGGCCGGCAGCTCCCTGCTGCTGCTGCTGCTGCTGCTGCTGAGCCTGCTGGTTTATACTGGGCATCTGGGATCGGCTGTCACCGGTGACCTGCTTGCCATGATTGGCCAGTTTATTGTCCTGGTGCATTTGATTGGCTGGTGATTGAGGTGGAGGTCTGGTATGGAGAATAGCTGTGCCTGTTTGTCAGTTGAGCTCACATCGCTAACAGGCGACACTGATGGAGGGAAGAAAAATCATGATCAACAGCAATGCAGACCAAAGTTCTGTAGCCGAGGGCTGTCAGATTTCCACTACCTGATTATTCTGCAGCAAAGAATTCACAAAAATGATCATGATATCTACAGAAAATACAAAATACAAAAACCTCCCATACTGGCGAGCTAATTCTTTTTAAAAATTACAGCGCAAGATGGGTAGAATATCTTGTGCTGTAATTCCAGCAGACATGATTTTTTTTTTTTTTACCCTTTTTTTTGGCTTTATTCGACAGCAGATGACAAGAAACAGGATGAGAAAGGGGGGGATGAAATGCAGCAAATGGCCACAGGTCAGCTCAAACCCTGGGCGTCTGCGGCGAGGACACGGACTCTGACTCCGCCGCTGCAGTACGTGGAGCACACGCTCTAACAACTGAGCTACCAGGGCGCCCGATATAGTCTACAATTAAGCAGCAATAAAACATACAACACAAAATCACAATGATCCATTATGATTTGTCCTACCTGCCCACTCACACATGCTGCAGAGCATTTTGTCTATTCTGACCTCCTTTTCATGCTCTGATGGTGTTCATGGTGCGCCTGTGGGGCTGGCTGCGTGCACAAGTTGCCTGGGCCAAGTGTCACATTGACAAGCGGTGCAGCCTTGCGACTTGCACTTACAAGTTGAGAAGATTTTCACTTTTATGCGAGTCAAAAAACTTCTCGAAAAGCATGCACTGTACCACAGGAAAACAATAGTTTGCTGGAGACACGTGTCAGTGAGATGGGCTGCCCACTTAAACTTTTTCTACCGCTCTGGTTTTTAACAGCTTGAGACTTTTGGCTGTTGCTGTATCTGCTGTTGCTTGACACTTTACTGTTGTCCTGCAGGCCTCAGCTGCAGTAGGACTACATGTTGCATCATTGCTTGCTGTTTTTTGTTATTATTATTATTATTATTATTATTATTATTATTATTAACCTGGCCCAGGGATGTCTGCCTCATCTTCGACATTTCAGTCTTATATTAAATGCTGTTGCAGGAGTGTGTGGTGTTTGTATGTCAGGCTTTGCTTTTTTAATACGCTATGAATTTATTTATTTCTTTGGCATATTTACGACAGCATCTGCTGGACAGCTACACGTGATACCGGCAATGCTGCGTCTTGTCAGGAGGCAGCCAGCATTAAGGTGCATTATGGCCATTCACTATGACAAAATGTCTTGAAATGGATATGTTTACTCAATATTATCGGAAGTTCATAAAAAA
>OMLP01015719.1:0-13233 GCA_900302685.1 Spondyliosoma cantharus | reverse complement strand
CGAGTTGGACCAATCGACAAAAAAATTGAAGTTCCTTGCAGCTGCTTTAAAATCTCTGTTTGAGTGTGTTATTGGCTTAAACACACATGCAGTCAATCGAAAGATAACACAGTGTGTTACTGCGGCTAATGTGGGTTGTTAATCAGCTTCATTTATGCAATCCTGCTGAATTTTCTTTTATAACTTACCTCTGCCGTTAATTGTGTCCCTCACAAAAACTCCCCACCCATACACGACCTGCCATTCAAAGCTAAATACTGAAGGATAATGAATGCAAGAAAACAAAAGACCACATTCCACATGAGTGTCTTTGGGGTTTAGTCCATACGCAGTTGGTGTATTTGAGCATTTGAGAGCGCTTCATTATTAGTAACTCCATGCGTGTCAGTCTGCTCAGTTCTGTGATTATGAAAATCAGCAGGACACAAGAGCCCAGGCTTATTTTAGCTGTGAAGGTCACTGGCAAAGGTTAAAGTCTTTAGTCTTTGGGAAACACAGACAGATGGATGTCAGCTGTCCATAGACGAGGACACTGTGCACAGAATAAAAGGATGGATGGATGGATGGAGACAGTTTAAACATAGAAGAACTGTCAAAGTTTGAAAGTTTATGTAAATCACAGTCAACTTTCACAGTTGTTTGAGCTCTGTTTTTGAATCTTGAATGTTTCCGTTTGTACCGTTAGAAGGCAACGCACGTCAGTGAACATTTGAAATATTTCACCTCTTTGGTGTTTCTTTCGATTCACACTGAACCTATTAAAAATCTTAAAAGGGTAGTGATGAATGAAATAAACAAACCTGGCCCGGGCATCTCATTCATCAGTGGAACTATGTAAACAAGCTTGCATCCTTCAGTTTGAAGCCACGGGGCATGTGAGTCCTTACCTCTGCCTGAAAACCTTCAACCAAGATGGCAACCAGCAGGTTAAAGAGGACGTAGTTTCCAAAGGTCATGAGGGCCACAAAGTAAAGAGCGGCAATTGGTGAAGTTGCTGCCATACCATTGTACAAAACCACGTTCCAGTCCTCCTGGGTCAGAATCTGAGGGAATTACAAAAATAAACACACAAGTAAGTTTATTTTATAAAATAACATCAAACCAAATACAACTTACTGTAGTTTATCATCTCCTTATCACTCCACCACAGAGTTCTAGTATGATTCTAAAGCTTTGTTTGCACTTGAAACATTAGAGATTGGTGTTTAATGCAAGTAGTAAACACAACGTCACTGCGTGCAAGCAGCAAATAAAAGTTAAGTCCATTAACTTTTATTTTGGGTGGTTTGATTTAAAAAGGTTGTGTCTGTAAAATTTCTGCCAATATTGAATCTTAAGAATATGTGCACATCATCAGCATATATAGAGACATGTAGGTCGTAGGTGTACAAATGTGTGCCAGAAAGTTTGTCTACATGCTTCTCCAATCAGTGACGTGTTGATTACCTGGAAAACAGTTACAATGGCCCAGAGCAAGGAGTCAAAGTTCTTCCGGTCTGGTACTGTGTCACCGGTCTCTGTCTTGAGACTGAACTTGCAGCCAAAGATGTGCATCCCCAGGATACTGCAACACAACATCAGAGCATCTGATGTTTTTAACATACCAAACACACGGAAAATTGAACATCTGCTGCACTGGGGTAGTAGTGAAAGTAATTGAAGGTGGATCTTTGCAGACTTTTTGATGAATAGGTTGATTTTTTTACCCTAATTGTATACATTAAAGTGTATTTTGAGGTCTTGAGGAGTAGTATTGCATATGAAAAAAAGTATTATAATTTGATTGTAGCATGTCATCTGTCCTCCAGTGATGTCAGTGGCTAGTTGAATTGTGGGTAATGTAGGCATCAGGTTTCAAAAAGTAGTCCACTAGCCAATCATTGCACTCTGATGACACTGTCGGACTATTCGATCGATACAGCAGAACCAGAGATATAGCCTTTTTTTTTTATTTCAGGCATTCTTCTTCTCCTTCCAAACCTGGCATCCACACTACCCACAATGCAAATTAGCCACCGAGTGAAATCACTGGAGGCAATTTATCAGATTGCATTGAGCTTCCTCTGGAGCCACCAAAGGCTTAATACTTCTTGTTTTACATATAGAGTAGTACTCACCAATACCTGTTAACACACGTACATACGCTTCGGGGTTTGTCTTTGTCTAAACTGCTTCTTATGGAATCGATTCTGCCTTTGATATGCAGCTCTGTGTGTCATCACTTCTTTCTTAGCACTTTCATGCTGGGATAATTGACATAAATTGTGTGTAACACAATGTAAATGTTGGATTGTGACTGAACACTAAAACCTGATTATATAAGCTGTCATTTACTCCAGTGGCTTTGTTGCCACTGTAAGGTACCTCACTAAACAATTTAAAAGGAATGGAAGGGTATTTCCATGTGCAGTTAATTTCACAGAATTGATAGGTAACAGTTATTTATACCAATACCTTGGAGGGTATCCAAGACCTTTTTCACATCGTCAAACTGTGAAAACCATTAGTAGTAAACCCCCATTGTTGTAATCAGCAGTTACACAAAGCAAATGTGACATGAGAAGACGTTAATGGGAGGTGACACTTAAAGAGGAACCCTTACACTCACCACCTCGAAAGTGACACCAACAGTAAGAATACAGCCATGTCGTAATAATAGTCCCTCGGGCACAGAAATAATCATCAAATAATAATCATCATCTTCAAATACACATTAAAATAAGTGCCTGTGCTTGACCTTGTATGAGTCTGAACACACAAATGGGTTGAGTGTGTATTTCGATGAACTCAATGTCACTTCTTCTCGCATCCCCTTCAAAAACACAAATAACGAGAACTGGCTCAAGTGGAGAGTGAAGCTTAGAGGAAGGAAAACAAAGACGATGAGGAGTGCGCCCATTGATCGCTCACTGAAAACCCTTTTAGGCCTTCAGAGCACCGCTGTGTCTTGCCTGCGAGCCTTCAGATGTCTGCTTGTTACGTTGCTCCAGTACTTTAAGTGTTTGCTTGTTAAATTCTAAGCAGATCTTTAAGTGTCTGCTCGTTATTTTGCCCCCAGGGTTAATGGCTGCGAAGGAACACGGTGACCTTCTTGCGCTTCAATGGCAGCTGTTAAGCAGGTGTGCACGCCTTGAAAAAAGAAAAAGGTCAGCCCATATAAACACAAATAAATGCAGAGGATGAAACAATGATCTCTCTCTCTCTCTCTCTCTCTCTCTGTCATCTCCCGTGAAAAAAACAACAGCCGGCAAAAAAAGAAAGAAAAAACACGTAAAAAACATGTAAAAAACACATAAAAAACATGTAAAAAAAAAAAAAAAACACATAAAAAACACGTAAAAAACACTGTTAAAGAATTTGTGACCAACAGCCTTACCTGAAGATGAAGATGAAGAGCATGAGCAGCATGCAGAACGTGGCCACATTGTCCATGGTCTTCATGAGGACCACCAGCTGTCTCCTCAGAGCTGGCATGAACCTCACCAGCTTCAGCACCCTCAGCAGCCTGAAGGTCCTCAGCACGGACAACCCACCGTCGGACTGTCCCACAATCTCACACACACTGAGAAGAGAAATGCGCAATACAAAGCGATGTAAGAGAAAAACTACTATAACCTATCTATAACATTTACTTTAAAGTTAATTCAAAGTTCCTGTTTCGCTCCATCACCAAGTAATACAACACCATAGAGATTCGAAAGAGCCTAATTCAAAGATACTGGGCTGCATTTCCAGATGTTGATTGCCCACAAGAAGTGAGTTTGACACATTTTTTTTTACAGCAGCAGGTAACATAAATTCTTGTGTTCTTGCCTGAGCAGCAAAAGCCTGAAAGGCTGAAAGAAAGGGTGCCTCCGACAGAAGGAACATTTTCAATCTCACTTCAAATTACACTGCAAGGAAGGAAAAGTCTGAGCTTAATCTAAATCACAAGATCATTTGATCTAATCATTTTTACCAGGCTTCAAGCGATGTGTGTTTGGCCCAACACACAGGCATTGAACCAATCAGCTGTGAAGAACTATTGACAGTTGTGGGTCTATTTTAGATGGTTTGATAGCTATTTTGGGGTGAACGGTGGCTCCTCAAGAGGTTAGCACAGATGCTGCTATAACATTATTTGTATCAGAACTGTATCAGAAGTGTTTATTTAACCAGAAGAAGAGCAAATAGCAGCAGGTTCATCCAATCACCTGAACAGTTTGTAGCAGTGCCTTCTCAGATGGTTCGGTTGGTGTTTAGCTCTAGTGGTTGAATAACGTGTTGAATAACGATATCAGAGAACATAATAACGCTGCCTGATGAAATGAAAGTAGAATTCTAGTTTGCCCAGCAATTAAGTCCTGACTGATCTATTACAAAGAGGGAGCCTCTCACTGATGAATGTGAAGTGCTGATTTCATTTTGCTTTTAAGCTCATTGCTCAAACAGACGGCCATTGAATACGTTCATGATGGACGGCCGTCAGTGATATTTGTTGCTCGTCAACGTAAAAAGGAATCATCACGGCTCTAATTCGTATTTAAAGCTCATAGTCCTTGTTTTTCTAAAAAAACTTTAAAGTCTCGGACAACTCAAGGAATACTTTGTCTTATGTCTTATCTTAGCAGTAATGAATGTGTCCTCTTACGGTGTTACTTACGTTTTTGGACATTATAAATCAAGCGCTTGTTTAAATACTTAATGAGCTTCTTAATTGCTATGTTTTGCAGCGGAACAACTACAGAAGAGCGATCACGGAAGTTTTATCTTTCTTTTGACTTCTGGTAGGTATTCATCATGAGCGAACAACCCGTCCTTGCTGGAGAACCTGGCTTTAAAGAAATTTGCCCTCTAATGACGGTACTTTTTCAAAGACTCCACTCATCGCTTCAAAATAGCATCGGCTCTGCGTTGGCAAAGATTGGATGGGGGCAATTTTACAGAGCAGCTCATGAATGACTGAGCTAGCTGAGGACATTCAGATAGATGAAGAGATGGAAACCGGTGGAGGAGCGAGAGATAAGAAGACAGATATAGATATGTTCAATCAATATGTATCTTCTGCGACGGGCTGCACATTTGATCTTGTTCGGTTTTAGTCGCTTTGATGTGCATTTGATCTCGGGATTATAATGGGGATCACAGACAAAGGCGCTCAGCCAGATGAATTGGGGGAAACAACGCGAGCAGATCAAAGGCAGAGCCACTCACCTGAAAGCCGCGGGCGTACGCAACAAAAGACAAAAACCTGTTTGCTGCTGTCTGACGCTTTGGCATCCAAATACATACAGGTGGTACATTTCAAACCAACGTAGAACGCCGATGACAATTTGACAAAGAGTGACATAAATAATTCAACCGCAGGATCTCTTTCCAGAACCGTCTGGCAGACCGAAAAAAAAGCACGCCACCTCCATTTTCACCCGTCAATATTTCAGACACATTATATTTTTGTCCTCCACGAAGCCGCTTTCTCTGTTTTCCCCTCCGTCTGCCAAAATTTCCGTCTAATCGGGATATTTCTGTTGCTACCTTATGATGACGATGACTCCATCAAAGACGTTGTAGGGGTTTCTCAGGTAGCTGAAGGAGCCGAATGCGGTGATCTTGAGGATCATCTCCAGAGAGAACATGCTGGTGAAGACGATGTTGCAGATCTCCAGAACATTTGTGAGCTCCTCTGGCTGACAAAAGAGAAAAGAAGAGAAATGCGTTAAACAGACGTGAGACAGAAGAAAAGAGGAAGCAAAATAAGAAAGAACCTTAAGGAAGAAATATGTGAAAACACACTAACATGATAAACCCACATAGCTTGAAGGTTCACAAAACACAACCTTTGGCACCAGATTAAAGGCCATGTTGATATCAAACAGATTTATCATTCGCACGTTGGCTATTTGAGTCTTTTTTTTTTTCATTAAACTTGACTAGATTAACTCTACATGACTACTTGACTCATCTTTCATCTGTTTAATCCGTACCTTGGCAACCTCATCTATGCGTTGAGCTAAATTATAGCATACCAGCCTCCTATGATGTCCCCATGTTAAGATCTTAGCTGACTCTTAGTACGGTATGTTAACACGATCACTGGAGACATGTTATCTAGTAGTTACAAAGGTGCTATGTTAATGTCACATTTTAGCACTACCCTGCATTGTTGGAAGGGATTTGGTCATTTGCTTTGGAAGGGAACTGGATCAGCAAAGGCTGACTTGTTACCGGCAATAGATGAACAGTGCTGGTGAAACAGACCAACCTACCAAATGGTTGATCAGTTTGCCATACGCGGTGATTATGAATGAGTCATTTAGACCTGGATACAGTGGTGCTGCTCAGCCTTGCTTCTAATTTCACAGTATTGAAGCTAAAACTTCCGCTGCGACCGTCGTTATAGAAGAGCTGTCTGTACAACTGTTGACGCGACACCTCGAATTGCAAACAAGGTCAAGAATGACTCTGCATATTATTGATTTATTTTGATTCATGGAGGTTTTATGTTTGTAAAAAACGTTCCTCTAGCAGCCAAAGGCGGTTTTTGCGGCGATGTCATCACAATGTAAAGTCCACAGTGGGAGGCAGAAACAGTGGGAGAAACACTCCTGCACATAATCAATCGATACATGTTATCTCTGGATTTGGTGTTCTTATAAATCTATTTTTCTTTTAGCACTGGCATAGCTAATAGATAGGGTAGAAGCAGAGAAAGTTGAAAGCGGAAGAAACGGAATGGAAGAAAGAAGGTGAAAGAAGGAGGAATGAGGAATGGTAAATCAATGGTTAGAGGGAATAATCATCCCGCGTCACTCACACACTGTACACACATGCAGCAGAACTACATATTTGTAGCAAAAAAAAATGAGCAAATAAAAGAAGACGGCACACGGTTCAGTCTTGTTTTTTCTCCATTTACCTATATGTGTGTTATTTCTTTGGCTCTCCCTTCACTTTGTGTACTTACCAGCCGTTTTTCTCACCGTGGATCGAATGTTGGAAAAAGTGCGAGGAGAAGGACCAGAGCTTTTACACACACAGATGCATTACTGTCAGTGGAGAACACTCTGAAACTGCATTTGTCGGCGGAAATTTGAGAGGATCACCGACAAATATATAATAATACTGACGAGCAGTCGGTACGTTGTTCAAACATCGTCTGCTCTGCATGTTCACGTCCCTGCTGTCCGCTTCCCTCGCAGCCCAGCAGCGACAGGCAGGCAGGCAAACAAAACATGACACGTTTTGTCATCAATAATGGATGCTGCGTATGGTGCCATTAAAACAGGTGCAGCAGTTTACTCCTGCCACCCTGGAGGCCGACTGAGAGACACTTTTGACAGCTCTGATGTTGGTGTACATCCATTTGATTCTGGAAGTTACACCATCGGAGCATTTTGTTAATCGACTGTGAGAGTGATAAAATCAGCACTTGGACACACTCCCAGTACAGTCTGTGTTAACATGTGAACATTGGCAGGAACTGTTTATTGCCGTCTGTGTCAGGGTGTTAATGCGCATCAATGTCCGCCCATTCAGTTGTCTTCGTTTGAGTTTCTTTCCCTCTCTCGTTCTCTTTCTGTCTGGTTTTGCTCAATAATAGGAAGAACACACACATGCACACATGCACGCACACACACACACACACACACGCACAAAGAGCTAAATTTGGCACAATCACGATTTCCAGCGCATCACTATTCCACAGAGCTCCTCTGTAACTTCGGTGATGGCGCTTCTGACATTTCGCGGCTCCAGAATCGATGAGCACTCAGTGTTTTGCATTTACATGTCTATCTGTTTGCATGTGTGTGCGTCTGGTTGTGCTGCTGCATGTATATGTGTGTGTGTGTTTGTTGGTACTAATGAGTGTTTAGCTGTATAAAAACACGGGCTAATGATGCGTGCCCACCAGTGTCGGTAACGATGTGACGGCTGACCGCTGTTTGCAGACCAGCCGAACAGTGTCGGCAGGCCCTGGAGATCCAGTACTGCCATCTCATTACTGCAGACCTGGGAACAGATCTAAAGACCTGTGGTTTCCGGTTGACTGATGTATGGTATATTACAAGAAGATCGGGGATATGAGATAAGATAGATTAGATTTAAATACAACCTCATAGCCTGATATGAAACACAACCTAAACATAAAGTAAACTCAAAAAAGGTTAACATTAATGAACAACAAGCTGCTTGTATGGCTCCAACATCCGGAAATCAATGGTGCCCGACGTGAGAAGCTGACCTCACAGTGTAATTTGGCTGACACAGAATTAGCATTGGCATGGTTTGTAAAATGCAGATGTGGGCGTCATTCTGCCTACCAAGTCCTTCCTTACTGTCCGAACAGCACATCTGAAAACAATTAATCAGCAACTCAACAAAACTATAAGCGGGTGTCCGCTTGTGTTGTTCTTGTCTCATTAGAATCAGTCGTCACTGATATTCTTAAGGGTAGCTTAAAATGGACAACGTTTCCCTCCCCAGTGTTTCCAGCTGGACACCTGGTCCCAACACACCCTTTGCCTCTATATCAATCAGCCCTGACGCTTTCACATTGTTGCCCAGGGGTATTATAAATAGGGATTTTCGTCGGGATAGAGGGGTAGGGTGAAGAGCTACATGACCCTGAGGGTTGAGAGAACTCAATGTATCACGGTCCATTTATTTATAACAAGCATACAGAAACTGCTGCTAGTCTGCCGATGTCTCAGCAGCTGACTGAGGTAACACTGTTATAGCGGATTTGTGCACGACAGACCCGCACTTTGACATATTTCATTGTTAGATGAGGGGTAGAGATACAAATTGGAACCGGGATTGAGCCTCTCCATTTTCCTCAGAGAAGCAACTACCAGCAACACAGGTAAAAAACAAGTGTTTATTAATTCCTTTAATATATAACGGAGACATGAAAGCAGATGGAAATGTTCCAGCCTGACTGGATCGCCAGTAAAACCTTCACACTCCTCAGAGATAGTCGGGATCAGACACTCACATGAGTCATGTTCGGAAATAAAAAGGCTTTGCGGGACGGTTTCGGTTTTGTGTTTCACAATGTGACATTCCCGTGAGGATCTCATATTCTGGACAATTGTATCAACTTTCTGCAACAAGCTCAGCCTCTTGAACCTCTCCAATGCGGCAATGCTTTTAGCATCCGATGCGCAGTGAGCCCGAGCCCTGTTAGTGCCACACCTGTTCACCTGACTGATGTAACATTCCCGTGATAGTCAACAATCCAAAGTCGCCGCTGTAATGTGGCGCATACATTTCAACAATGTGATGCTGGAAATCATAACAAACCCGAGTTTCTCCCTGTAGCAATGCTATAAACAGTGATATACGCTCATCTGCGTTCTGTGTTTCTTATCAACCTCTTTTGATAAAGCAGACAAAGCCAGCTTATTATGGCTTTTCCTGCCGCTTAATGATAATTCAACAATCCTCAGGTAGGGTTGGAAGGTAACATTTAACCACAACATATATTCTAGATGCGAGGTTGCAGTAAGGGCTAATTCGAATCCTTGTGTATCGCTTTCTTTTTCCACTCTAAGACATCCAACTGTGTTCTGTGGATTAATTTGCCTTCTGCCGTTCCCAATAATGATTCTGCTTTTGAATTCTCTAACCTACTTTTGCTCCTGATTACCAAATATGTTTGGTTGCTGCTGTGGCTTCTATTCGTACGCGACATCCATTCCTGAAGAAGAAAATCGGAAAACTAAAGTACGTAGGTGTTGAATATTTTGACTGCAACCACGGTTGCCCGCGCAACATCAATACACTAATTTCCTTCTGTTTTTAATCGGGATATTTTGGCAGAGAACGACAATCATTTAGCAGTGTTGTTTGATCTCCATCCATCCCTGTCAAATCTCCAAAGTGCCCATCACGCTGTTGCATTATTAATCCCCAAACAGCTGTTGAAGTCTCTGAAGTGTTTTTTTCTCATTCCAGCGATCCATCCTGTTCGATGGGAGACGTAGCCTCGCATTTTCAAGTGATACACATGATGCCACTGTGGCATCTAATGTCCCTCCCAAGACGCTCTGAGCGCTCTGACAACTGCACCCCGAGAATAACGATCGTCATAAAAACAGCTACTGTAATAATGTAAATGCAATCCAATTTAAATCATCTTTTGTGATAACTTTTTAAACAAAAAGGGACTCGGGGTGCCTTGCTGGTCATTGATCTTCCGAGCTCAGATGACAAGTCACAAGAAGCTTTTAAAAGCTACAGCCAGCTAGCTAATTAAATTAAAGTCAGATTCATGAGTGGGATGAAAATGCCGTCCCTGGCTGACTTTTAAATGATCCCAACTAACAGTTTGTTTAATATGCACTTCATGGCGACGCACTTGGTATCGTGTTTCAAGGTTTATTTAATAGTAGTAGTTTTATTTTGTAGGGTCTCTCTCTTTAAAGTTCCTGTCTTCATCTTTTCCCCACCTTTTATTCTGTTTAGCTGTATTTCATTTGTTAACTAGTGCCTGTAAGTCGTTGTCTTTGTCAGTTGGTGTCCAACTTTTGTTCCTCGCAGCTTTCTTTTTTGTGATTAGTTTCTTAGTTTTTTTCTGGGAGAGTGTTTTGCCTGCCGTTTTGTCACATGCCTTTTTCATCTGCAATTTTGAGTTTTGGATTCCAGCACTGTTAATGAATCTCGCCTTTCATTGTTCACCTGCCTGCCGCTGTGTCTGGATTTGAGTCCTCGCCGAATCACTGAACTAAAAGACTGAGAACGAAGGCAAAGCTACAGATCGAGATCGAATTGTTATAAAAAACCCTGTTTAGCTCAATATATGTTCTCACATGACAAGAGTTAAGGTGAGATTAAAAACAGCAAGAGCAAAGAGAAGAACTGGGATGCTAACATTCCACTCAGGTAGCACCCAGGACTTAATCTGTAATTCAATCAATCAATACCTTTATTTAACCAGGTAAAAAAAAAAAAACTCATTGAGATTTAAAACCTCTTTTCCAGGAGTGACCTGGCCAAGACGGCAGCACAAGAGCAGAATGGCAACACCAAACACACAAGACACAAATAAAATACCATCGCACACTACAGGAAAACAAGAGCGGGATTACATGATTACACAGCGCGATGACAAGATCCAACTGAGCTTGTTTCTCTGCCTTCTGCACATCCTTCCAGGTAGACGGGGCAGAAAATTTAAAAGCCTTTTTGTCCAGTTCAGTTTTCACTCTCGGGAGCTGCATCCGTATGATGTCCTGAGAACGCAGGCCACATCGGCTGAGGTTTATGTGTAAACACAAAGTCCAAGAATAGATTTATGAATAAAAGTCAGGCAGTGAGAGAGTCTACGGACATATAAAGATGGACAATGTGCGACGGCGTAATTAACTAATCAGTATGCTAGTTAGCATGGCAAACCAACAATTGTAGCTCAGGTGCTAGCATCAACAAATAAACATGGCAGTTAAAACATATAACGCGTTCCTTGCACGTTTGCTCTTTATTTATTATAATATTCCGACATCAGAAAGTCTGTTGTTGAGCTGCTTTGTTCTAGTTCAATATTAACAAAATGTGTCTTTAAAAAAACATATAAAATCACACACACTGCTACAAGCCAGAAACTTTTGGCTGGGAATTTTCCTACACTGGTTATCTGTTGCTCCCACACCACAGGTGTAGCGGGGACAGGTGGAAGCGCCTCTCTCTACTGGATGAGGATCAGAGCGATGAGACACATTAAGCCTCTGGTACCGCTGTTCAAATCAGAGGGAGGCTTGACTCCTGTTCGCTAAACTGACGTTGGAAAGCCGCAGACACACACCAGCTCGCTGTTTCCTCCCCATTAAAAGGAGCAGAGTCTCTGTCTGCCTCTCTAGTTCAGTCTCTCTCTCTATTTTTAGCCGCCCATGAGATGAGAGACGACCCACCGCTGCGGCGGTGGCAGGCGTGAGTGGGCGATGGTATAGCAAGAGCGAAAAAATATTGATAGAAAGACAAAGAGTGTGCGAAGCAGGGCGACAGGGAACAAGGGGGGGGGAGGAAAAAAAAATAAGCTGAAGTTAAAGGAAAGCATGAAGCATCATTTTCGCTTTGGCTCTGGGATCTGGGTGAGTGTTATCTCAACACCAGGGTGTGATAATGTTTTGGTGGCTGTACCTACATCTGTCTGTCCTGTCTGCTGGAGACTCATATTATATAGGCATTATAAAGGCAGATGGAGGGACAGACGTGTAAGGAAGAGGGATGGGTGTGCAGGAGGAAGAACTTATAGTTTATATTGCGGAGGAGTGTGGACACTGAGTGACAGGAAGTGACACTGGGAGATGACTGCGGTTTATCTGCATGGTTGGGAGAGGCTGCGGCTCGCTCGTCTATACAGTACGCTTTTTAACCGCTAGCGCATGCCGAACGGGGAGCAGCGAGCAAAGATAAACAGACTAAATTAAATAAAACAACTGCGATACATTCAGTCCAACGTCTTCGCTAATGAATGGATCCTTCCTCCGAGCGCAGTCAGATTGGTGTTCCTGTTCTTTGTGTCTCTAAAAGTTAAAGAAGCCAAGACTGTTTCTAATTGGGTTCTCATTATTTATTTGTTTCTTCGTTCAGCGGCCTGAGGAGTTGTTGATAGAATTACATCACATGACTTTTCATAATGAAAAGTCATGTGATGTAATTCTATCAACAACTCCTCAGGCCGCTGAACGAAGAAACAAATAAATAATGAGAACCCAATTAGAAACAGTCTTGGCTTCTTTAACTTTTCGAGACACAAAGAACAGGAACACCCACGTGGCAAAACACTGTAAATCGCCTCCATGTGGGTTTCGGGGCATTCAAAAGGTGTCTGCAGAAGCACATTTTGCCATGATGACACACACACACACACACACAGACAAAGAAAAAGACTTTGAACACAGTCATTCAACATGAGGAGAACGTGTCTGCACCTGCTCGTGGTGCTCGATGCCCATGCTGATGGTGTTGATCAGGATGGCGATCATGATGCCTCTGTTGAAGTACTTGCTCTCCACGATTCCCCACAGCTTCATCCTCGTGTTGTGCCACAGCTCCCTGCATCTGATCTTGGGACTACATCCCCCACGTCTCCCCGCCCCATTCTGGCCTTTCTTGCCGTTCTCCCCATTTCCAGAATGAACCCCCTCCCTGTCCGTCTCCTCCACAGCCCCCTCCTCTGCCTCATCATTAGCGCTGCGAACCGGTCCCACTCCATCGGTGAGCGACAGGGCAGCGGCGCACTGAGGGCAGCCG